>JBAMYA010000003.1:8844648-8858962 GCA_037176975.1 Arrhamphus sclerolepis
CTGGCAGCCATGACTTGCTGGTCAGAAAGACGTCGTTCTCAAACATGTCTGACCAATGGGAAAGCATCCGCCCACCGCGGGATGTTTGTGTAAAAAAAAAAAAAGACTTCACAAGTTTTTTCACCTCAATCGAAAAGAATCAATATATTTTTATTTTGCATTTGAGCAGTCTTTTTCTTTGATTGAAAACATTACTTTTTTTATTGAAGATAGCGCTGTTTGAATGGTTTAATGTGATTGGATCTTGAGTTAATCGGTTCCCACGTGGGATACGTTCTTTTGATTGGCTGAAACAAGGACGATATCTGATTGGTTGCAGATTATTTCTGTGCATTCGTGTCTGTTGAGACTGTTCTAACTCCATAAATTTCAAGCCAAGGGGAGTTCACATGAGCATTATAAGCAGGAAAATGAAATACCTGAAGTAGGGTATTATGTTGCAAAATTAATGTAGGCAAAATATTACAGTATGACAGTAAAATTCTGTGGGAAACACGGAAACAACATTAAAAAGGATCTTTTGTAGCAATCCTAATATTCTAGTAAGAGGGCAAAATATGTTTAAAGTGTTTTTGAGCATTAACTGAGGTTATTTTTTATTTATTTAATATCAGGTTCAAGAATGTGACCAAACAGAGAAATGGCCAACGAGGACAGGACAGGAGAGACAGACAGGTGACCAGAGAGGGACACAAAGAAGCACAGATGAGGAGAGAGAGGAGAAGAAGGGAGAGAAGGCAACAGAGGATGTGTAGCAGCTGAGCAAGAAAGAGGAGGTGATGGAGGAGGTGCATCAGTTGAGGAAATTGAGAGAGATGGAGGTGATGGAGGCTCAGGTGACCAAGGAGAAGGAGAAAGGGCACAGAGGAAGGCAGCGCAGGAGGCACAGGTGACCCGGTAATAGACCTAAACAAAAAACAAAATTGTGTGGACACACACCACTGTAGGCTGTGAGCAAGATGCTCTAGATTTTTTATAATATGTATAATATTCTAAAATAATACAAATAACAATGTTTACAATATTGTGTTCTGTAGATGAACGGAGTCACAAGTCTTTGGTCAGTTTGCAGAGCGTTTTTCTCACATCTCTGTGCTCCATTGTGAATAAATACATGTGTTCTGCAGTGTTCTGTTGCTGTAAATGTGGCTCTGAGCAGACCTCGGGGATCCACATTAGTCTGCGGTCAACTAGGATCAGACAGACTCTCCGTTTCCTCTTTTAAATATGTTAGCTTCACTCCATAAATTCCCATTTTGGTAAATGAGGTCAATTAGTCCTGATTTATTTCAGCGCCAGCGCAGACTGATTGCTGAAACCGACACTAAATTGTTTTTGAACGCCGGCCACTCCTCGTCAGCGTCCATGAAGGACACAAGGAGTTTGTTTGCTGCGAGTTGCGGCCGCGATGTCAGAATCGTAATGTAATTACAAACCCATCTGTCTCTCTCTGTACGACAAGCGAAAAATGTCCAATTATGCTTTTGTTAAATTGTAATTAGTTCAGCTCAATTTGCTGTCCTCCAGCGTGCCTGATGAAAGGCAGAGGCGTGATGGGGCACTGAAGAACCTCAGAGGTTTCTGTGATTTCAACAAAGATGTGTCTCCTGCCAGGATACAAATCAGGACCTCAGGTTGGACTTTATGAGGAAACTAGTAAAGGAGGGCTCATTCAGGGGTCATGCCACTAAAATAGTGATAACTGCTGTTTAAAGGTACCAAATTAATCACCCCTTTATTATTTTGTCTCTTTTGTCTTAACGGAGGCCTATAAACTGATCAGCAGCTGTCCAGATCTCCCTAAAAGCAGACATTTCACTGTTTGCTTGACTGGAGTGTTCAGGTCTTACAACACAAAGCCAAAAGGGTAAGATACAGAGGTGTGGGCTCGAGTCACATGACTTGTACTCGAGTCAGATTCAAGACAATAATTTGAAGACTTGACAAAATGTAAAACGACTTGCACCTCAACTTGGACTGTGACTTGTTTCTTCACTGTTGACTTAAAAACACTTGATATTTTACCCTAAACCAAAAATGAAGATGTTTTAATAAAGTGTACATGAATCAATTAGTCACAATTTAACAAGCGCAGACTGCCGCTGTCTCTACATTTTGTACATATTAATAATTAAATTACTCAAGACTTGCAAAACAATGACTTGATCTCACCTCTGGTAAGACATCAGCATTCTGGAACGGGTTATTAAAAAGCATTTCAGAGCTATTTAGAGTTGGGTGTTCCACAAGATGAAAGTTTATTAACAACACAGCTGTCAGTTGTCATAGGAGTGGACATATAAAAAACTGTATAAAAAGAACTGGACAAACCTCTGGTGATGTTACAATTTTTTTCTCATTTTGTGCAGGGCCATGTAAATGGGCGGAAGTGACCATGTTCACTCAGGAGTCACATGTTAGGTGTTTTGGTTTGGCTGGCTTACCTAATGCTAACCTAGGATGCTAACTAATGCTAGTTACATTCATTCTGATCTAAAAAAGAAAAAAAAAGGTCATAAATTAGTTATCTGGCATCTTAAGATATTTACTAGAAAATTAAGCCTTAAGTGGGTCAATGACCCCAAACATGCCTCCACATTAGTCCACCAAGCCCTGACCTCAGTTCTACTCAACATAAATGGGCCATGAAAGAGAGCAAGAAGGTCCAGAAGATGGACTTGGATCCACTGGTTCAGGACTGGACCACAAGTCCAGTAACGCATTGCAAAACAAACTTGTAGAGGGCTAGCCAAATTTGAGCAGAATTAAACTGTTTCAGGTTAATTCTACCAGACACTAATCAAGTGTTGGAGACTTCTGACTAAATAAATTAAAAAAAAGAAAAATAACATTTTTTGCCTTATCTAACATTTAACTCAAAATTTTAAAAAAAGGTTTAACCCTAAAAGCCTGACAATAATAGATACAATTTCAAATTTTATTTTAGCTATTTATTGTACTTTTTTTTAAATTATTATTATTATTTTTTTTATTTACTTTTCTTTAGAAATTACTATTAAAAAAACATTCAGGATTATTTACTTGTATCACAGTCTTGTTTTTATTTTATTTCTTATTTGTTAATTGTTTAAAAAGTTTTTGTTTAAAAATTTTCAAACATTGTTTTTTTTTTATTACCTGGGTGGTCCTGAAGTCTCAAAATCAAATGTGGTCTTTTAGAGTTAATACTCTAAAAAGTGTTTGTGTCAGACATGGAGGGAAAACTAAACCAAACTAAACTAATTTCTGGTTGCAACTGTATTTACAGCTCGCGCCCCTGAAAATATGCAAGAACAAAGGGACACCAGTGGCGGCGAGGTCGGTCCTACGACAAATAAAAGGCGCTGATTTAATTTAAACCTCACTGCAGATGAGTCATCAAATGATGTTGGACTGAAGGTGTGAAACAACGGTGGAACAAAGGTTCTGTCTGCAGACGTGATTAGCCTTGAACCACCAGAGTACAAGCTAATCATTAGCTCCTCAGGAAATCTGCTCTCTAACTGCCCCTCTGTAATCCGCCCTCTTTCTTTTTCTGATTGCAACATTTTATTCTGATTTCTGTAACAGGAACAAGTACGCTTTTATCTCTCTGCAGAGTCTCAGAAGAGGCCACAGATCCTCCCCTTTAACCGTGTCTTTAAGAACAAAGACATCATTCACAAAGGTGTCCCACAGTACAACTTTATGTTAAACCAGAAATATATTTATAATTAAAATGTGGTTGTTTTCAGAGCAGCCCAGACCAAGTCGCATAGGTCTGTTAGTACAATTAACAGAAAGCTTTATTATCTTTAAAATAAGACTATAATGCTCAGATGTCAAGTTAACCTAAAGTACAAAGCAGCTAAAGTGAAGGTAGCTAACGTTGTGACACCACAGACTCTAGTCACGCCCCGTATTCTACGTCGCGAACGTGACGCCGATTGGCTGCCTCCCTACAGACCGACAGGTGCCGCCTCCAGAACAGAGTAACTCGTCATTGACCTCCATGTTAAACCTTTAAAAAAGAAATACACGTATTTACAGCCTGGAACTAAAAGCAGTTTTCGTCTCTATTGTTATATTTTACATTCATTACAACCATACGTAGGTTAATTATTTTGTACATCAACATCAAGCAATAAAGTTGAACAATTAAATGGCCAGATTTGATTGCCATTTGAGCTACTTAGTAGTTAGCATTATAATCAACTCTGAGCTATGTGTAAAAACCCAACAGAGCCATATTTTAAAGAGCCATTTGTGCTTGTCTGTCATCCTAATGGTACTAACAGGCCACCGGGACTGGCTGTACATACAACTCTGCAAATGGAGGGTGAGACCCAGAGCTGGCAGGTGGAAAATGTAGGATTATCACTTCAAAATTATCATATTTTGAGGGAAATTATCGTACAGTGTCTCCACAGGCAGGTGCATGGTCAGCATAGCTCACACTCAGCAAAGCGCAGTTGGCTGGAAACATGTCACATGGGAATATAGATGCCTTCAGGCTTTACAAAGAAACTCCGACATTCTGATTACTACCACACATTCACAGAATGGTCAAACAATCGTACATTTGGGGTTTGTTGATCAAGGACTAAATTATCATATAAATATGATAATTATTGTACACCTGGGAACACTGGTGAGACTGACTGTATAGCTCCGCCCATGGGGCGTGCCATCACTGAGCTCCATCTTCTTTGGGCAGTTTAAAGCAGCCCAACTTTTGTTCCAGATGCCATTTGGTAGTGACTCTTGAAATGAGGATGTATGGACAAAACGAAGGTCATGTCAGATGAATAACCATCTTCCAGTCAGCTTCTCAGCGCTGCTGGTTCCATCTGCAACAACAAGGAAAAAGAGGCTCAGAAATAATTTTCTACAAACCAGTGGGTGATGTCACTGTTTATTTGTCTAATTATTTTTCAGTCAGCATACAGAGTATTGCTGGAAGTGGCACAATTTCTGAGATTTAATACAGAAAGTGAGGCAACACAAAATAAAAAAACTGGATGTTTAAAACAAACAAAAAAAAAGGTGAGAAACAGCAGAAAAGCAAGACTAAACTAGTAAAACCATGGGATCTTAACAAAAAGCAACTTCAGAGCCCATGGAACATGACATTGAGCCTTTATAGGACTTATCCAGGCTTTCTTGATTTGCGTACGATAGGAAAATCAGCCCTTGTCCATCAAAACCTGCACAGTTGTCAGAACCAATTAAGGAAGCCATTTGTTTCTAGACCCCCACCCCACCGTGCATGTAGCCCAGTACCAAGACGCAAGCTAAGGTAGTCCAGGAATCAATAAGGATTGGATACAGTCCAGTTCCTGCTTCAATCCTTTTAGTCAGAGAGGCATTCTGGGGGAACAAACGTATTGAGCTGCGAGAACTGCCCTCACCTCCAAATATCAATATCTCACTTACACATGTTGTTAGGTCTCATCTGGACTGTTTATGAATTTAAACATCTAATGGAGGAACAAAATAGAGCTTAAATAAGTTAATATTTGGATAAGTTTCATTATATTCACTGGTATAAAATGCAGTGGCAACAAAATGTATGCAAACCCCTCAGAAGTAGCTGGTTTTCTGCTTTCGAGCTTAATCACAACAGCAAAGAAAATTTAACCAATATCAGGCAAAGAAACTGTTTAGAGCAGGCATGGGAATTGCCAGTGTCAAAAAGCTCTGAAGTTGGCCTGGGTCCATGGCCAACCCCATGGTAGGGGAAGAAAATTAATTTAATGAAATGTGTACCCCATTTTCAAGTGTTTTCCTGAAAGAAAACAGCAAAAACAGAAAAAAAGTGACCAAAAGCAACAATGAAACAATGTTCTTACCTTTTTTACTTCTTGCATACAAAACTTGAAGTTCAAGGCCAGTGCTCACACAGTCTCAACCTCAACCAAATGTATAGCGTCAAAATATACACAACTTCTTTTAGAAGGAATCCACAGTCTTCTGTACTTTGCTGGCAGCAGGAGTCCACACACTATTGTTAACAAACCACAAAAACGCCACATTTGGCCCACATCCATTTGGCTGTATCAACTAAGAGCATCTCAACCAAGAGCATTTTGAAGAAACTTCACAGACCGCGCACCACATGACAGCCAATCGAACAGTTTCATAGAAGTGTGTACCAACACGCTCCTTCAACACGGTGTACCACTTTGTACATCAGCAAAAACGGGCCCGGTACTGTTTCCACTTATTAACCCAGTCAGAATCAAGCTATGGTTGGTAACCATGATGACAGAAACAAATGCTACTGAAGCATCATGAATCTAAAGATGATTCCCTTCACCAATGCTAAGTAACATGGACACAGTCTAGTTCCTGCCTCTAGCTAGTGGCTAGTAGCTAGTGGCTAGTAGCTAGTGGCTAGTAGCTAGTGGCTACCGCGTCATTGTCAACTTTGTCAAGTCAAGTGAAATTCTAAAGCACATTTAAAAAACAACCTCAGCTGACCAAAGTGCTGTATTATCCCAAAGTGAACAATAAAGATAAAATCATATCTAATAAAGCAAAACACAAGAATAAAACAGCACTATAATAAAATAGATAAAATAAAATGATATAGATAAAAGTGTAATACCAGGAAGTCACACACACACACATTAAAACCAAGTTTTAATGCTGAAGCTGGAGGAAATGCCAATGAGAAAAGGTGTGTTTTAAATAATGATTTAAAATGATCAATGCTCTGGGCAGCTCTAATATTAAAAGGCAGATTGTTCCAGAGTTTGGGAGCAGCAACAGAAAAAGCTCCAGGCTTTAATCTAGATATGGGAACTGTCAAGAGCAGCCAGTTGGTTGATGTCAGAGCTCTGACAGGACTGTGAAAGTTTAAAAGCTTTGATAAGTAAGAAGGTGTTGTGCTGTTAAGACTTCTAAAGACAAACAATTAAATCTTAAAGTTGATCCTGAACTGCACAGGAAGCCAGTAAAGGGAAGCCAGAACTGGTGTGATGTGCTCGCCTTGTTTGCTACCAGAAGACAAGCTGCTGCATTCTGAACAGAGCAGTGACTGTTCAATCCCAACGACAATCCAAACAACAGGTGATAAAAAACAATAACCCTCTCTAGATCTTTGGAGGGGAGGTGTGATTTTACCTTACTTAAAAGCCTTAAATGAAAACTAGATTTTACAACAGAGCTACAAAGTGCTTACAGTACTGAGATAATGGTCCAATTACACTGACTTGTCCATCCAATAAGTCTGACTGACCAAAAACAACCATTTCTGTCTTGACCTTATTTAAAAAGAGGAGGTTTTACCATAACCATCAATGAACTTCCTCAAGACAGTTCAGCAAGGTTTCTGTGGACCCACTAGACCTAGTCTTTGTGGGCAGATAGATTTGTGGTCGCCAGCAACACAGTGGTAGAGAAAGTCATGCTTTCTAAAAAAAAAATAGAGCCTAGCAGAAGTGTGTACAAAGAAAAAAGAACTGGACCCTGAATGGAGGCTTGTGGGACCCCACAACTAAGTGGAGGTGAAAATGAAGAGTACTGGCCCAGACAGGCAGAGAAGGGCTGGTACCAACTCTGTGAGTGAGGTTTAAAGGTTTAAAAAGAGGATTAGTTGAGTGCTGTTTGAAAGGACATGTGTCTGAAGGAAGAGGAGAAGAAAGAGAAGAGGAAAGGTCACAAAGACAAAGCCTGAGGGGAGCTAATGAAGAAGGGCGTATATGTTGGCAGGTAATTATTTCTCTGAGATTAAAATGCTCCATGTTTCATCAGACATTCTACGGGACCCTAAGGCGCTACTCTTTCAGGGCCAATCAGTGTTAATGAAATTGTTTTCCATGGTTTTATTGAACTTTTAATAATTATAACAAGTGCAGATTTAATGGCCCTGAGAATTGTCTTGAAAGCTTGTTTGTCATTTTTGGCTCTTTGGGGAATTTGGGAATGCAAATGTGATAAAGTTTGTCAATACTCATCAGCTTAGAGTTGCACCAAAGTTTCTCTTTTATAGTCGGCATAACATGTCTAAGTGCTGCAAAAGCTAGCTTGTGTTCAAAAAGAAAATAAAAGACTTCTCTATCTAGACCACCACTCAGAAATGGCTCCTGCCTTTGGTGTTTCGCCATAATAAACCATATTCCAGTGGAGAACTCCACTATTCTCATGTAATCTCAAGTCTCTGTGACGAATCAAAACCAGTTTTGACCTGTCAGACAGTATCTGTTCCTGGGAGGATTTTACAGGAGCTGCCAATACCAAGAAAGGTATCTTAGTTAGCGTCTTTGTTCTTACTGGGTAACACCTTAATTGATGTAGATTTGTGAAGTGCCCAGTCATTGTACTGGTTATGAGGCTTTCATTGATGAGCCTATTCTGTCAGATGTTCCTGAGATACGGCCTTGTCCAACCACCAACAGCTAATCAGAAGCTTGACATGAGGGTGGATAGAGCACATAAGAGGTCAGGAACACGATGGACGTAAATTCTCACTTCATGTATACATACACCAGTGATGTGCAGTCAGGAGAGGCAGGGGAGGCAGAGCCTCACCTGTCATCATGGAAAGAATAAAATATATAATAAACAAATAAATTTAATGGTTATATTAATCCAATGGTTTAAACTATAAACTCATTTTCCAATCCCAGTATTTTTAAATTAAAAAATTGTTGAATTTTCTCATTTCCCAGTCAAATACGAGGTAGAGACACATGGTGAGGCAGCAGTAAGCTGAGCCTCACCTTGGATTGCGCAGTCCCTCCCAGACTATCCTTTGCCGTCAATGAGAGCGTGTTACTGTATGTCGCAAATCAGATGTTTCAAACGCTTTAATTTATGCCCTCCTGATTTTCTATAGTTTAGCTGATGTATATAACATATGTGTATGACCTGTTTCATTTGCTCAGATCTCGATCTTACAACGGAAGAGGCGCTAGGTGAGGCTGCAGTTCTCTTGCCTGATGGTAGGGGGCAGTAGCGAGCAGAGATCACTTCAGAAACCAACCCTTGGTGATCTCTTTTCCATACTTTGTCATTGACTTTAGCCCTGACAGCTGTTGGCCCATGGTCCATTTCTAAAGTAAGTGTCTATTAACACGTTCTTTCCATTGACATTTTATCGAGAATATATAACTGCCATTTAAAACGCCTCTTCATGTTTCCAGCAGACTTTCTTTTTTCTGAAATTATATGTCTGTGTCAAATACTCCTTTTTAGAGTTCTCAAATGTTCAGGGAAAAAAAAGAGGCAAAATAGCATGTCTTAATTTCATTTCGCAATTTGTAAATGCCATGCCTTCCAGTAAATGTCTGGAGCATCATCTTTTTTGTCCTTTTCACAGTCATTGAATAATGCATTGTACCAAGGAAAGCTGATGGACGGAGAAACACAAATGTAGGTATAATTTTCTTCTCTGTAAGGAAGCTTGACTGCTGCGATCATTTTAACCAACGAGACACACATTAACCTCTAAAAAGAGCCTTTTATAAACTCCTGATATACTAATCAAGTAAGTCAGGCTAAGATCAAAAATAGAAACTGGAAAGCTTCATTGGATTAACATTTTGCAATTAATTTGTAGCTTTATAATTTGAATGTCCTGTTTCCTGGAGTAAATAGCACTGAGAAATTCAAGAAGTGATGATATAAACATCTTTTCTTAGCAAGTTTGAATCTCGTCACCTTGAATTCAGGGCGTCCTTTGTCTCTGCTGACAGTTCCTAAAACCTTCCACAAAATTTTAAACAGCAGTGTTAGATAAGTTGTAATGACCAGTGTCAAACTGGGACGCTTAAGAGGTGATTAATGAAAACTAATATTTCATGGCAATTAAAATGATTAAAAGCTGGAGGCATTGTTGCTGTTAGTTTTGAATTGCTACAGGAATAAAGTGGCAACAAAGCTGAAAAAGAAATTGCATTAGTAAGTTGAGGAGAACTGTATTAAAATGCAAATGTACAGCTGTTAATAGTTCTTCAAAAACCAATAATCCCCTACAGTCATTCATGTGTCAAAATGGTTAATGGAAAAATATCCCAGAGGCACACAGGGTCCATTTTCTATTCCGCTTTTGATTAAAGCAGAAATTCTGTTCAGGGAAAAGTGCGGTTTGGGTCCGGATGGGACCGGAGAAGATGGCTTAATGTGGGCATGATCGCAAAGTCATTGTTCTGATGCCCTGATTTCACAGATATGTCCTCTCGTGGGAAGAACCCTTATCATGAACAAGAGGCTGCCAGGCTGCATATCAGATCTGCATTTATTACTGCTATTCACTGTACAGCTGAGTCTGAGTGGGGAAATACTGATATGAAGCGATAAAAGGTGCCGCTAAATGGAGAGGGAGTTTACGGAGCACACGTTAAGGACCGGCGCGATGTTGACTTCTTTATTGGACTCATTTATCAAATTTTATTAATGAAATTCCTTCTAAAAGCAGACAAAAAAATTAAGTCTACCAGACAAATAAATTCACTCATATTGCTGATGAGACTTTGGTTGTACTTCATGCGGCAGATAAGTAAATTTGATTTAACTGTATTAAAGAAATGACTGCTCTTTCTTCACAGGAAACAGCAAATTTAATTCGTAAGCATGAAATCATTTTTTACTGATGTTTATTTATTTGTATTATTTGGTGCTAATTAGAGCTAGACCCTAATTATACAAATATTCAGTCATTAGGTAGATGACTGGTTATTGGATTTTATTGTTTAAAACAAGAAAGGACAAAATAAACTGTAACATGTTCACAAATGCATTTTGAAGTGTGGCTTTTTTAAACTTTTATTTTTTGGAGGTAATATATATATGTACACATGTATGTATGTATATACACATTCATACATAAATGGCTTGTTCTGTTCTGGGGATGATCAGACACCTCTAGAGTTGAAATGTAAAAGCACAATTAAAGGATGCTTCATAAAATCAAAGACATACAAAGGTTATTTCTGTTGGGGGCTTCTAGGACAACACTGGCGGCTGCAGGAGATCCTTCCTGAAAACCAGCCGTAACCACGACTATGAAGAAACTCAAATACTGACTGTTAATGCAACATACAAAGACAATTACTGGTTGAATAAATTTCCCTTTGGGGATTAATGAAGTTTTTCTTTTTAATGTGAAGTTCCCCAATAAGTATGATGTAATTAAGTGCATTGTTTATTTAATAAAAATAAATTTAAAAAAACTTAAAAAGAGTGTATTTATTTTATTGTCGGGCATTCATTAGGGATGGAGATGAATGTTTGGATATCTGGATATCTGCTATCCAGTTATATTTTCTTTTTGCCTTTTCATACACAAAAAAAAATAAACTCTGTTATGACCATTGCATTATTTAATTAATTTTTATTGACACTCATTCATTGGGGCTGAATGTTTCATTTCTACTCTAAATGAATGAAACATGATGTCTGCCTGTAATGAATGTGACAAATACTGATAACTGCGTCCAGCCACTTTACATGTGTACCTTATTAATGAAGGTCTAATGATGACTGTCATTTAATAAAAGATTTTCTTTTGTCACAGCATTTCACATTTCACAAAATCTGTGATTTTTATCATAAAATTGAGAGATTTGTTCTAAAATTACAATTTTTTCTCATATAATTGCAAAGAAAAAAGTGCATTTTTTCATTGTTATTTTTTTGTCATGAAATATAAACTTTTGCCAAAATTACAACCTTTATAAAATTGAGACTTTTGTACCAAAATCACATTTTTGTTATTATTGTAAAGTCATTTAAAAAGTTGCTACGCTGATGGGAGCTTATGTTGAGTTGAGGCTCCCTCCCCAGCTTCAAACCAGCTGCACACTCATCCTGCCTGTGCTTTAATGACTATGTCAGTGTTTTGTAGACCGTCATTTATTTTTATTCATGTTTTCTCCTGTTGTTTTTTCTTTGTTTTTTGTTTTTTTGTCTAGGAAGGTAAGCCTTTGTCTTTTAGTCTGTTTATTTTTGGAATTATCTAAGTTTTATTAATGAAGGTAGTTTACGTTTGTTTATTATTTTGGCCTGCGTCCTTCCTGAAGCTTAATATCATAAAAGAACACCTGTTAAAAAGACAACATAACTCTAGAACTGATGTTGGCTACTGGCTGTTTGATAGTTGGGGGGGAAATGGGGGCCACGTCCATGTTATACCTTAAGCTGCTAGACGTGAGTCTTAAAATTATTATTGTAGGATTTATTTATTTATTTATTTTAATCAACATTTTTACTTACTACTCTACTCTACTACTCTCTCCACCTCAGTTATTCTACTTTTTGACGTCAGACCTGAATCAAATGGGCAGCCACATTGAAATGTCATCAGAAATGTTCTAGTTGGTTATCTGTGGTTGTCTTCGTGTGTCCTTGCAAGCCAGATAAATGAAGTGGTGAGCCAGGTTTGGCCCACCGGCCTTATTCTAGATGCAAGACTGTAATATTTTTATAGATTTAATTTAATTTGACATTTTCAGAATCTGATAAGACTGCGATGTAGTTCTTGTTTGTTTGGTTGTTTTTGTAAATCATATATTTATATTTCATTCAATTTTTGTATTTCTTTCATTACTACATGCTTTGACCTTGGTGTAAATTTACTCAGATGACTGCTCCTGAGATGAATGTTTTGCACTTGTACTACTTGAAAAACCCCTCATACCCACCATCAAGACCATTGCTGATGTCTTTTCCTCTTAGCATTGGGTTAACACAAACCTGGATGCTCCAGACCAGAAAACTGCCAAAACGTCTGCTTCTGTAGAGGTCTGCACCTGCTGATGATGAGCAGCACCTGGCTGCAACTTACCTGGCTGAAAAAACCCTTCATTTTATTTATTTTTGTTAAATATGTGGTTAAATTAAAAAGTAGTCAAACGCAGGATTAAAAGAGGGCGTACCAGCTCTGACATATTTGCCCCAAAACTCTTTGTATGCCCATCTAGGAAAGTACCCCACTGACCTAAAAAGAACAAGTGAACTTGGCTTTAATTTTAATTACTGATAAGTTGTGAGTCAGGGTAAGGCAGCATATTTTCCTCCCCCAGAGACTCTAATCTATTTCAGGCCAACCGTTGATTCAAACTGTAGAACTGTAGGATTTGACGGCAGGTGCCACCATGTCCCAGAACAGATGCCATCAGCCTCGGTTTCCAATCTCCACGTCGCTCGGGGAGCGGAAAACCAGCTCCTTCTCTCTGTCCAATCTTCTGGCACACTCGATTATTGGGGTCTGCTTGATCACACATGGTGCTAGATCAGAGGACGCTCCAAGAAGTAATTATAATCAGGGACAGAGCTTATGTGTCCTTTTTACTCAGGAGGACATGTGGCACTTCCACAGACTGATTATATACACATGTTGTTTGTACTTAACATTTCATATATGTGATGCAAGGTCAAATAGATGTCAAATAACGTAAATAAAGTGAGCTCTTTCCCCCCATTTCTAAAGAAGAAAAACAATCAGCATTAAATGTTCCATAGGACATGTCAAACTGAAGACCTGCAGGACAAATCTGGCCCACAAAAGCATGCAAAGACAATTATAAACATGACTAGAACATAGAAAAGAATAACTAAAGTGGAGAGCAGGCGGTTTATGTCAGAAAGTCAGGATTTAGAAAACATTTGAAAAAGATTTTATAACAAAAGGTTGTAAATTTTCAAAATTTGTAGCTTTTGTAAAGGGAGCTTATTTCTTTTTTTTGGAGGTGGAGGTTTTCGATTTCACTTGATGGTATAGGAATTCCACTTTTTTTTTGGAATTAAGGACATAAATTCTTGCAGTACCACCTATGTTTTATTGTTATTGTGTTGGAGATCATAATGATCCATCTCAAAGCACTGCAGTATAACTGGTATTAGAAAGAAAGTCTAAGCTGAAATAAATGAAGGTGAATATGAAGCTATTTTTTCATCCACCTAGTAATGATAATCACATGATAATGATAATGACATGATAATCACAGTGTTCAAACATGAACAAATGTCTAATAAAGTGGAGTGACAACACTGAATCTTTGATGAGGTACAGTGGTAGTGGAGTCCGTGGCCTTTATTTCACGAGTGTCCATCAATAAGAAATGATCTTTGCAGCGTAGGTGTAATCACTGAATGAAAACAGAATATTTAATAAATGAACTACTGGGAACAAGGGAATGGCTTGGTGCACCAGCTTGAGCCAGGTAGGGCTTGGTACAACAGACTTTATCCCCCATACAGTTGTCATGGAAATGTAACCAGATTTAAAAAAAAAAAACAAAAAAAAACAAACATTTTAACATTAAAAGAAAAAAAAAAAAAACATTTTAACTTTTAACATGAAGGTCAGTGGGGATAAAGTCTGTTGTGC
>JBAMYA010000003.1:8894678-8920936 GCA_037176975.1 Arrhamphus sclerolepis
AATGTGAGCTGGGATAGGCTTCAGCAGACCCCCGTGACCCTGAACAGGAAATAGCAGGTATAGAAAATGGATGGATGTATCCATTTTAGTAGAAGAAATATATGTGATAACAGCAGTTGTGGATGTGGTGAACAACTGGTTCAGAAATGAAGGAGACTAAACATTAAATTATACCCTAAAATAGAAAATATTTATTCTTTTAAAGTTAGTTTTAAAAATTAAGTCTAGGGTACATACAAAATTGACAAAAACAGAACATAACTCCACATGTGTGCAGGAAGAAGATGACTGTCCACAATTAAAGAGCAGCTCTGACTGAGACGTTCACGTCTCTACGTTGACAGCCGTCATCAATACTCCACCATCAACATCTTCATAACGTATGCTCACTGGTCTATAAGGACATCCAGCATCCTCTTCTTCTCCTTTCAGCTGTTCCCTTCAGGGGTCTTTACAGCCAATCATCTGCTTCCATCTAACCCTGTCCTCTACGTCCTCTTCATGTCCTCTTTCTCTACATCCATAAATCTCTTTGGTCTTCCTCTAGACCTCCTCTCTGGCAGTTCCAACCTCATCATCCTTCTACAGATATATTCTCTATCCCTCCCCTCCACACGTCCAAACCACCTCAGTCTGACTTTATCTCTCGATCATCTAACACGTACTGTCCCTCTGATGTCCTCATTCCTGATTCTATCCATCCTCATCACTACCAAAGTGAACTTCAAACATTTTAACCTCTGCTACCTCCAGTTCTTCCTCCTGTCTTTTCTTCAGGTCTGCGATCTCTAAACCATAAACATCTCTGGTCTCACCACCGTCTTCTACATCTTTACTTTCATTCTTATTTATACGATTATGTATCACTCTTTTCTTTTTCTTCACCTCTTTTCCACTCTTTCTGTTGTTCTGAACTGCTGACTTGTAAGTACTTAAATCCTTCACCTTCTTCATCTCCCTGTAGTCTCACCATTCCTCTTTGGTTCATCTCATTCTCACATTTGTTCTGTCTTTCTGCAGCTAATCTTTATTCCTCTTTTTTCCAGTCACACCTCCACCTCTGTAGATGCTCCTCCACCTGCTCCCTGCTCTCACTACGGATCACAGCGTCGTCTCCAAACGTCATAGTGGATGGAGATTCCTGTCTGACCTCGTCTGTCAGCCTCTGTTGTGTCGTCGTGTTGTGTAGAGGATGTTCAGGGTTGATGATTCATTATTTGTGTGATTTTAGCATTTTGCTGTCACCAGTACTGTGATCCCTTCTCTCACATATGCGCAGAGAGCTGTATTTGTATTGTGAGTATGGTTGAGTGAAATATATGTTATGTTTGGATTACAGTATAAAATTTTTTTGTGGCTCCACCTGAATTTTCATACCAAAATCGGCACTGCAACCATAGTTCATGTAAGAACTGGCGCGGACTGAAAAATGGAGAAAGGTACCAAAATCTCATGGATATTTTAATTTTAAACCTCTTCCAGACATTGATAGAAGAAAAATTATTTGTAGACACTGCAAAGCTGACTTTTCCTTATTGTTTGAGGTATCACTTAAATGCAACACACATCGTGCACCTCAAAATTGTTCACTTTGACTTGACTGATCGTTGAATCTGTTTCTGAAATAGTCTTTGAACCAAACATTTACTTCCAAGTAAAAGTATGTCTAACCACCTGTTAAAATGCACAAGAATGCAGTAAATGTCATCTACTTCATTAACAATTTTAAGAATAGTTAGCAATTGGTTTAATATTTGATTTGATTATGTTAATGTTTAAATTGAGATCTCTGTAAAGGGAATACTTCTGTTAAAAAAGCACCTTTTTTAACCAGATGAGCCTGGATGCCCCCGGTACCGGGGGCAACTACGTCACGTCGTCTCTTTTACATTAACAACCACGCTATGCTTTAATAAATATACACAAGCTATACCTCACACAACCAGAAGAACTTCAGCTAAAAGCTCATCAAAACCAATTTTAAGAAAAGTAAAGACAATTAATAACACAAGCACTTAAACAGGTAAGCGTTGAAAACAAGCTAACAGCCCAATATCAGTTTATATCATCGATAATTTTGTTTATGAAGACTATTGCAACAATCTCCATCCCCTCTTAAAGCTAACATATTAGCACAACAGTTGAATTGCGCCTTGACCTTTTTCTACTCAAAGATTTATAATTTTGTTATTTTGTATTTTATTGCCAACAATCTTTGCACATATAACAATTAGATGATGTTCTTACAATTTTGGCTTTTTTTTAGGCTGCAACAGCATAATTATAGAGGGGATATAGACATAAAGATGTTTCAGATGTTTCTTTTAGGCGGTTAAATTAAATCCAAAACTTTTGTTGTGTTCCATCTTCACCTGCACTTACCAGTAACATCTTTTTGAATTTTGTACATCTAGAATAACCACCAAAGTTTCCCCTTTAGTTTGATACCAAGATTACCCATTTAGACTTTGTAGATGCAGAGAAAAACTTTATTTGTTGTGGATATGTCATTTTTGAGCATAAACCTACAAAAATGGCCCAGGGTGCAAAGTGTTTGTGAAAATGTAGCACTTTTGTTGCTCATAGCATCACTTTAAGTGTGTAATACGCTATTTATCAAATTTTGAGCAGTTATGTCTGCATTTTGTGTGAATAAGTATAGAAAGTCATGCGAATAATTACAATTGAAATTTTTAATCGTTGCCCAGCACTAAATATAAATGATCATCCTGGGTTAGCAGAAACTTAAAGACAGCTGAGCCACAAACAGCTAACTGGTGGGAACGTTCCAGACGGCTCCTCAGCGCTGCTGGTCCCACCAAATTTGAGGAAAAATGGGCTTCAATAGCTCTTTGTTCTGTGTCCATACGTCTATAAATCAGTTATTCTCAAATAGCCCCAATACACCTTTATGCAAGCTCAGCTAACTTTAGTTAAAAATTTATATAACTTAGCCAGATCAGAAACTTGAATTGTTGCCACAATCATCTTCAGGGGCCTGAAGTCCCCTATCATACTGGGGGCCCCAAAAAGCTATAAACAGCCCTGTCCACGACTGTTTCCACTGAGCAGCATCTGTTAGTGAACAAAGCAGAACTGGGTCCGCTGTTTACGGGTTCATGACGACTAAAAGAGCTGAATTTGTGAGAGATAAAGGAGGTGTGTGTGGGGGATTTATCGGAGCTGTGTGACTGCAGTCAGGCTGCAGGACGGGGGGGCGTCCGTCAGCTCCAACATGGTGGGTCTGTTGTTGTCGCAGGTTACATCTGAAGCTGAAGAAATGAACCCGAGTTTTCCGACTGTTCAGTGGCGGGAACGACAACTTATCCACGAACTCGCGGAATAAAACGTCTGAACGAGCGACAGGCCGCAAATGGAGCCCGGGACCTCGCGTGAGATTACCGGCGGTGCGAGATGCCCCGGAGCGGCCTGTCGACGGGAGGAGACCCCGGGGGAGGAGGCGAAGATCGGAGAGGGGAGCTCCACGGTGGTGCTGAAGCCCAGTGGAGAAGCCGAGGAGCCCGCGGAAGGCAGGGCGCGGCGCGGGGACGATGGAGAGGCGGAGGAGCGGGTTCGAGCCGGAGAGGAGGACCAAGCCGACAGATACGAGGAGGAGTTAGATCCGAGGATTCAGGCATGTTAGAAACAGGTGTATTTTTATTTCAGAGAGCCATGTTTAGCGGTGTTTGAGCTTCTAACACGGACTGTCCTGCCTCCCCGGTGACAGGAGGAGCTGGAGCACCTGAACCAGGCCAGCGAGGAGATCAACAGGCTGGAGCTGCAGCTGGATGTGAGGAAGATGCTGGAGCTGCTGCAGCCAGCAGGGCCGTGCACAGACATTTCTGGGGCAGGTGCTCAGGCTGTGAAATCAGGGACCCACGAAACAGCTCCAGAACTGCTGTTTTAAATCATAAAGTCATTTATTTCTGCAACCGGACAGTCGTGACTTTCATAGGAAAGCAACATTTTGTAGCGAAAATGCGAAGTTTTCGTCGTAAAATCTAATCTGATGTCACAGCATTGACAAATTTTGCAAAATGGTAACTTTTTGTTGTAAAAAGCACATTGAAAGTCATATCGGCAATTTCACCAAATTGATTCCTAGACATAAAATTTCATCTATAGAGCTCTGAACTGTGATGTCAGAATTCCCAGCATGCAACATTCTAGAATGTAACAATGCCTTATTGGCAGTAAAGCTGAAGTGACCGTTTCTGTGCGGGTGCACGGTAATAACTGCCTGATAGCTGCTGTGCCCTGAGATGTGAGAATATTAGAAACGGGAACAGATGGAGCTTTTTTATCGGATATTCCACTCGTTTCATTGATTGGTCACTGGGTCTGGCCAACTTGCACTTTCTTGGTGCCACAGATATCTCCTCCTCCCTGTCATGATGCTGCATTACCCTGAACAAGACAGCTGACACACAAGCAGCTCTCACCGAATCCAGCTGTGCAGTTACAGTGGAGTCGGAGCACAACACCATCCTTTCTGACCACTGCCCATGCCTTCAGCTGAGGGTCGTTTAGTCTTTGTAAATGACTAACCTGAAACAATGAAATGTTTAGGTGCCACCTGATGTATAAAATAAAATGCATGAGGTGGCGCCTAAACATTTTCATTCACACAGTAAAGAGACAGTGTCGCTCATCTAGTGAAAATCCATGTTTCAAATTAACATGCCGATTACATTAGCCTGCACTTGTGTCTTTCTTACCGCTTTTGTTAATTAAATGAATGACGTGCCACTTACCCTTCCAGTAATGATAAAATAATCCTTTGCTGAAAAATTCCAAAGCTGAATATTGTTCACAAATCCAGGGCACACCGTCCATTTTAAACCCTCGAGGCTTCTGTAATTTTTTAAAGAATCTCCAGAGTAGGACAAAGGAAAGTTGATTAAGTAGTTGTGTATGTCGGGATATTGAAGGTCTGGCAGCTCTGTTGCAGTTTCAGTGCTTTCAAAAAGTACTCGAGTATCGTAGGGTCAGTAATATTGAGTCTTTCTATTTCACCAACATAGTTTTCAATATCTTTTGGGTTGAAATGCGCAGTAAACTCGGATGCTCAGAAATTCATACTTATGTTGTGACTATGAACGTGCACGAGCTGCTCTCTTTCCTGCCTCAATGATGCTGTAAACAAAACAGATCACGTGGGCTCTATACGTTCTAACTATACCTACATCTTTATGTCCTATAAAATCATGAATTTTGCAATATCACGACTTTTCAACTTAATGCCACAATGTTTTTTCTTAAAAACTCAATTTACACAAAATCACAATTTTTTGTTGTAAAAACTAGATGTGTTTTAAAGTTTTTATTGTTTTTTGTTGTAAAACCACAACTCTTGCTAAGTCATATTTGAAAATATAAAAAATAAATCATGATATGTTGAATTTTTTTGTAGCAAAAAATATGGACTCGAAGTCGATTCGAAAAATATCAAAGTCACAACTGTTTCCCCATATTCCCATATAATTTTGTATAACTGCAACTTTTTTCCCTAAAATCAAGAATTTTTTCTGTAAAATTGACAACTTATTGTTGTGAAATGCAAATCTTTATCACAAAATCTCAAATTTTGCAAAATGGTCACCTTGTGACATATAGGCCTATTAAGATTTTATGTTACAAAATTACACTCATTTTACATCCTATAATCACACCATTTTTCATGAATCACAAATTTTAACTTAATATGACAATTTTTGTCATGAAATTTCAAATTTCCCAAAATAATAACTTTTTTGTAAAATTGCAACTTTTATGGAATTGCACATTTGGTTTTAAAAATCACTACTTTTAACATCGTAACTAATCATGAACTCATGACTTTTAAACAATTTTCACCTTTTTGTTTTAAAGTTCCAACTTTTGTTGTAAAAATCAATATTGTTTTTGTAAAATTGTGACTTGCAAAATCATAAAATTACAACATTAACTTAATAAAATTATTGTCATTAAAAGCAGTTTCTTTTTATATCAATCAAATTTTTTGCAAAATAACTTGACATCAAATCACCACTTGTGTAATAAACATCACAGATTGGACAAAATTGGCCAATAATAATAATGATAACAAAAAAATCCTAACTTTTGTTGTAAAATGATAACTTTTGCAGAATTTGTAGAAAAATCACATTTTGTTTTGGTTGTAAAATTGCAGCTGTCACAAAATCGCACCTATTTTTGCTACTTTTAATGGGGGAGCAGAAAGGACGCCTGTCATTTCACAGGTCAAAGGGGGAGGAGCTTGAGCACCACCTGGAGTCTACCTGTGCACGTTCCTGATGGTCATCTCTGTCCAGGAAACCTGGTAGTGCAGCTGCTGCTTTTATCAGGATTATTACTATCAGGGCAGAAACATCTGGACAAAACACCTGGTATAGATATTCAGGAGCCTCTGAAGACCTCTGCAGGAGTCGAGAGGGTGTGCTCTACCAGAAGAAAGATAACCCTTTAAAAAGTCTCCTGGTGAAGTTTGTGGTTACTAAATTGAAAATTAAGACTTTAAAAATGTGATCTGAATGCAAATTAGGAGTGTCAAACTCTTATTTCATTCTGGGTCACATCATCACCATGGTTACCATTAAAGGGCCAGTTATTCTTTACGTTGTCAACCAGCTGTGTTGTAGATTTCTTGTTCCTGGAGCTTCAAAAAAGAAAAAGTGAACTTTTGACATAAAATCTAAAGTTTCACAGAACTATTGACCTTCATCTTGAAATTGACACTTTTCCACTTAAATCACAATTTCTTTCTTGTAAAATCATAACTAGATTTAAATGTTTTATCCATAGAAACACAAATGTAAAAAGAAGACTTTTGCTTTTTGCATCATTTTGATATAAATTACATTTAAAAAAAAATAATTTCAACCATTTTTTTCTAAAATCACAAATATTTGTCAATCTCAAATAATAAAAAGTATGTGGCTCATCATAAAACTGGGGCTTTTGTTAAAATGCCACAATTGTTTCTCATAATGAGTGACTTTTTTCTTAAAATAAATTTTGTCCTAAAATAACAAATTTTGCAATGTAACCTCTTGAAACCTTTGTTGTAAAAACTTTTTTTTCATGAAAAGTCACAAAGTAAAAAAAAAAATTCTAAAAAAGCAAATTTTTTTTGTAAAATTGCAAATTTTGTAAGATTTAGTAAGATCATGACTTTTTATTGTACAATCACAAACATCACAAAATTGTGACTTTTGAACTTAAAATGACAATTTTATGCTAGAAAGTATCAACTTTTCTGTAACATTTTGACACAAAATTACAAGTTGTGAAATCAAAAATCTTCCTATAATTTAAACCTTTTTTTTGTTATAAAATAAACCGGCTGCTCTCCATCTTAAATGAAAACAGACTTCCACGTGTCAACCTGTCATGGACCAAAGATTCAGGTTTATAAAGTACCAAAAGTGTCTACTGGCAAATCAAAATGGATCAAATCTAAGGATATGAATGACAGATGTTCATGAAATTTTAAAGACGTGTCCTCAATGACATGTGGAAAGAGTGGACCAAATTTGAAACCAGTTATCCACCCGGGATTTCACTCATATTTTGGTAGTTAAACTTGACCTGGTGTTCTGAGATAGTGAAGTTATCTAGAAAGTTGTATCAGACGACCGGCTTCTTATCTGCTGTTGGCCGTCTCATTGGTTGCAGCTTCTTGGTTCTTCTCAGACTGAATCCAGACGTCTTGGTTCTCTCTTCAGGATGCCCGGTCCAGCTACCGGAGGATCCTCACAGATTCGGCCCGGAAGCTCAACGCCCAGGGCTCGCAGCTTGGCACCTGCATCGAGAAGGCGAGACCCTATTACGAAGCCCGCAGACTGGCAAAAGAGGTGAGAGTCAGAGGTGCTAGTTGTAGTTCCTCTTCTGACCACCACTGGCTGTCTTGTGCTGTTTACTGTACTAAGACTGCTGCTTTGGTCTGGACAGGCTCTGCTTAGCAAAGCAGCTGTTTTCAGGGCTAACCAGAGGACACCAACCCAACTGTCTGTAGTCCATTAGCATCTACTTCTTGCAGCAGCTGGTTCCTCTGGTCAAGCGACTGTCACCTTGGATCATTTCAGGACCCCTCCAAGCTAACAGTCCGGACCACCAGCCAAAGCAGTGCTGCGAACGAAGCTCTCAGATACCGAAGTGATTTCAGTGATTTCTGGTTCCACAGGCCCAGCAGGAGACCCAGAAGGCAGCTCTCAGATACGAGAGGGCCGTGTCCATGCACACTGCTGCCAGAGAGATGGTGTACGTGGCTGAGCAGGGCCTACTGGCCGACAAGAACACCATGGACCCCACGTGGCAGGAGATGCTGAACCACGCCACAGCCAAGGTACTGGTTCAGGAAACGATCCACCAGGAATGAAAGCTGGAGTTGGGGTTATGACAGGATTACCATGAAGTTTGATTTATTTTTCTCACTTTCTGACATTAAATTAAACTAAACATCTGTTCTATGGAGTGCATCTATGTTTATATCAGCATCTCAAACCATCAAAGAAACTGAAAATAAGTGAGTGCAGTTATCCAACGTTTGTGCAGAACCCAGTTCAAACCAAAAGTTTTCTGTCCAGAGACAAACTATACAGATGTATAGATCTCCCAAAGCCACTAGAGGGCGCCATAGGTCAGCATCCAGCAAGATTAACTGTCTTCAGAGTCGGCTTGAGACATTTTGTGTCCTTGCGAGATTATTATTTATTTATTTATTTTTATTTATTTTATTTATTTTTTATTTTCATTTTATTTTTGCTTTATTATTACATTTATCTTTCTTTATTTTCTTCCTTTTCACTTTTGTATTTTTGAATTCTTCTGTTATATACATACTCTTAGAACCCCAGGAAGAATAGCTACAGCATGGCTGTAGCTAATGGGGATCCTTGTTCAATAAATAAATAAATAAATAAATAAATAAATAATTAAATAAATAAATAAATAATTAAATAAATAAATAAATAAATGAATAAATTATGGTTTGCACCCCCCACCTGAAAATGAATGGAAACTGCTACATGGGCAACGTTAGAGGTTTATTTCACATAAACAAACCACACACTACAATAATATAAATAGCAATAAAAAATAATTAAATTACACATTCAGAGCGTGGTAAAGTTAGTACACAGTTAAAAACTTGGTTTTAGATTTTAACAAATCAAAGTGGATAAGCTATTCTAACATTAATATGTCCTGCAGACAACTTCAATAAATATTGATTGTTGATTATTGGTTGCAGTCTATATTCCCTTTCTTATTTTTATTTGTCATCAAATATATGTTATTGTGGGACAACCTCTAACCCTTTTATCTTGATAATAGAAGTGTTTAAGGCACCTTTTAATAATAGATACTGTTGGTATTCTTAAAATGACAAATTCAAATATGTCACAATGTTGCATTTAAATGAAAACTGGAATCTGTCTTGAAGCTACACCTTTGTTTTCTGCCACTATAGAGGTTGAGAATGTTTTCAAAAGTCTGGCCGGTAACCATAGTAACCATAGACTTTAGTAGCCTCCATGTGTGTCCATGTTGACGTCAGAAACACGACCGCTGCTCCATTACGTCAATTACAGAACTCGCCTGCTTCCAGCTGTGACTTGTAGCTGGATTCGAACACATCTGTACTGTTACACCACTGCGTTAAGTCTGTTGCCATTTTACCTCATAC
The DNA here is from genome assembly GCA_037176975.1 of Arrhamphus sclerolepis. Taxonomy (NCBI): domain Eukaryota; kingdom Metazoa; phylum Chordata; class Actinopteri; order Beloniformes; family Hemiramphidae; genus Arrhamphus; species Arrhamphus sclerolepis. The sequence goes on from JBAMYA010000003.1 coordinate 8,904,367, forward strand.
AAAGGAGGTGTTATTCAAATCAGCTTTATTATATTTGCCTATGACCAACATTTACAGTAAACAGTGACAAAGTTAATTTCTAACATTTAATAATAATGGCAATAAAATCAATGTAAAAATAACAATAATAAGATACATAGCAGTGACATCAGAGTCCAGAAATATCTGTCTAAACTTACAATCTTCTTCAGTGGTGAAGATGTGAGTTTGTAAGTTCAGTTTCTTTTTTTCCTCACAGATTTACTAACTATTAAAACCATAATTTTCAAGTTTCTAAAGTCACATTTTGTTTTAAAAAAATTCTTTCTCAAACTTTTTAGTTTACAAATAATTTTACAAAGTCACAATTTCAGATATTTGTTTTTACACTTTTAAAGTTTTTGAAATTAGAATATTAGATTTTTTTCTGGGAAATTTGTGAATTTTTCAAGTCAGATTTCTTAAACTTGCAATTTTTTAAAAGTCACACTTTTGGATTGTTGATGGTTTCTGAGAGTCTTTTTTTTCTAGCAAATGTTCAAGTTTATGAAAAGTGGAATCACTGAATTTTTCTTTGGAAATTTTCAAGTTTAAAGAGTCAGAATATTAGAATTCAGAATTAAAAAGTCATATTTGTAAAATGTGTTAATAGAGTCAAATCTTGTTTTGATTCTTTTCTTCCAAATTTGAAAGTTTATCAAGTCAGAAAGGTTCACTCAGCCCAATAGTTTTGTTTTTTTTAAATTTGAAACAGGGACCTCCAAACAGGGTCTCATCCAGGGCCCCAGCCCAGAAACAGCCCAGAAAACTTAAATTATATTCAGCCAAACACATTTGTGAACATCTAAAATGTGAGTTTTTGTATTTCATCTTTATCTGCTTGTTCTTAAATGAGATAATAATGCAGAAACTGCGCTCAGAGTCATCAAAGTAATCAAAGCCCAGTTGTGACTGGAACGATTAACTTCCAACAACAAACACGTTTACTTGTTTCTTAGCTTCCTGTTTCCTGGTTCGTGATCTGCAGGTGAATGAGGCAGAGGAGGAGCGCCTTCGCAGTGAGCGCGAGCACCAGCGGGTCACACAGCTCTGCCAGGATGCTGAAGCTCGAGTCCAGACGCTCCAGAAAACCCTGAGGAAGGTCATCGTCAAGTCCAAACCTTACTTTGAGCTCAAGGCTCAGTTCAACCACATCCTGGAGGTTTGTCCAGTCACTGCAGTTGAACCGCACAATGTTCAGTTTTCTTTTTCTTTTTTTTTTTACCTCAATAAGTTCAAACTTTCTTGCTTGATTTTTTCTTTGGATTTGATGACTTGGATCACCCTGTAGTTTTACAGAGAAGAGGCCCATAAAAGCTCATACTAGTCCTGGTTCTGGTCTCTGACACGCTGACATTCCTCCTGAATCTTCAAGTGTTTTAACAATAATATCAAACCCAGAAATATTCCCATGATTTTCCTGAGACGTTTGATCTGCGACTGACTGAGTTGTCATAGACTTGTTTCTGACTTGTCCTTTTTTTATTACCACCTTGTTGACTTCTTTCTAACTTCTGACTTGTTCTTGTTTCTGTCTACTGGATCTTTGGTGTGCTGACTTCCTTCTGACTTGTTAATGACTTGTTCTTGGCTTGTTCCTGACTTGGTTCCAAGTTGTTGAGTTGTTGCTGACTTGGTTCTGACTTGTTGAGTTGTTGCTGACTTGGTTCTGACTTGTTGACATGTTACTGACTTGTTTCTGACTTGTTGACATGTTGCTGACCTTCCTCTGACTTGTTGACATGTTGCTGTCTTGGTTCTGATTTGTTGACACGTTGCTGACTTGGCTCTGACTTGTTGACATGTTCCTGACTTGGTTCTTACTCCTTGGCTTTTTGCCCACTTATTTCTTGTCCCCCTTGCTGCTAACTTGTTTCTGACTTGTTGACTTGGTGCTGAATGGTTAAATTTGTTTCTGACCTGTTGTTGATATTTACTGATTTGTTCAAGTTTTTCCTTTCCTTGTTCCTCCTTTGCTATGTCATTTTTGACTTGTTCCTGACTTTTGGCTGACTTGTTGCTTGTTGTTGTTATAATTGTTGACTGTTTTCTAACTTGTTTTCTGACTTGTTAACGTGTTGTTTACTTGTTTCTTTCACATTTCTGACTTGTTCTTGTTTTGTTTCTGACGACTGACTTTTTGGTGTGCTGACCTGTTTATGACTTGTTCCTGACTTTTTGTGGACTTGCTCATGTGTGTCTGACTCGCTGTGGACATGTTGCTGATTTCTTAGGTGACTTGCTGCTGATTTTTTTGCTTGTACCTGATTTTTTTCTGAATACTTTCTGACTCTTTGACATGTTGACTTGTTGCTGACTTGTTCTTGACTTGTTGCTGACTTGTATTTCACTGTTTTTCAGGAACACAAGGCTAAAGTGGTGCAGCTCGAGGGTCAGGTGGCGAAGGTGAAAACTCGTTACTCAGTGGCACTGAGGAACCTGGAGCAGATCAGTGAGCAGATCCACGCCCAAAGGGGGCGTAACCTGGCCACCAGGGGGCGACCTGCAGTGTGTGGTGGGCGGAGCTCACCCGTAGGTGCCGAGGCCGACGTCCGAGGTGCTGTTGCAGTTCCCATCAGCGGGATTCCTGTCAGCGACTGGGCTGATGGGGAAAAAACCCGACTCTGGGTGGAGAGGCACAGGGAGTGCGGCTGGGGCCAGGGGGAGGCGCTGGAGGCGGAGCTTGGCAGCTCTGATGGCATGTCCGTCATCAGTCTGCAAACCATTGCTTCGGATCTTGAAAAGTGCGACTCGGTGGAGCACCTGGGCCGTCTGAGCGACGTGGGGAGCCTGGGGGACTGTGACAGGAAGCGCGAGGGACGGGCCATCAGCAGGGGTGCGGCGACTGAGGCGCCTCCAAAGGAGAGGGGCGGGGCTTGTAAAGAGAAAAAGGAGGGGTTTGTGAAGCAGCATCACCGTAGTGTCAGTCTCTGACGTTTGACAGAAAACCAAAAGAAAAAGAAAAAAAACTTATTCCTGTCACCTTTTTGACAAAGTTACATCAAAAGAATTTTGTTTTTGCAAATTTGTGAGTTTATAAAGCTGCAACGTCTTGAGTTTTCCCTCACAAAAGTACACGACTCTTTACCTCTGAAATTATGGAGTTTATAAAGTCAAAACTTCTGAGTTCTCCTTCAAAATCGAAGATTTTTGTTCTCTTGTGAATTTGCGAGCTTATAAACTTAGGAATGTCATTTTATTTCTTAGATTCTTAATTGTAACCCATATTAAATGGTAACAGATTAACAACACCATAGGCCATATTAACAAGCCCCATCACACTGCAGCTTTACAGAATAAGCACCCCCCCCCCCGAAAAAAAGAAAAAAACAAACAGAGGCTCTGCTGGGGCCCCAGAATGCTGCTGATGCTTCTGATTCTGAAGGAACAGCCTGATACGTGAGTGTTACATCATCGTTTAAATGACTGATTAAAAGTAATCAGTGATAACATGAAGGTAACATCAGTACGCTATTAGAACAGATTAAGTTGTTTATTTATACAGATGCAGGGTAATAAAAGGCTTTTAAAAAACGATCCTTGTCCTGGGTTTGTGTTCCCTGCAGTCCCCCAGAGCTGCACTGGTACAATGATAGATAGGTCTTTATTTGTGTCCCAATGGGCAACTAATTGTAGCTAGTCAAAAACAACAACAACAATTAATATTTAGCTCGAGGGCATGGAACTAAACTCTCCTACCTAGTTTTTACCGATGACATGGTTGCTGTGACGATTGGGGGGTGGGATGGGGTGGGGTGGTAGGCTTGGTAATATCTGATCAGGTTCAGGCTCGTCTGAGAGATTACAGTTTTTTACGGACGACTGCAGATCCCATTAGCGTGATTACATCCGACAGTAGCGGGCGCAGAGAGCGGAGAAGAGGAGGAATGAGGAGGACAGCTGAGATGGAAACGAGGCAGTGGATTGGTGGAAAAACAGAGCAGAAGAAGAAGAAGAAGATTTCAGCTTCATATTCTACAAATTTAGTTAGAAAAACACTTGGATGCCATTTCTTTCTACATACAAACTGCACAGATCCAGGTGTCCCCATAGACACTACATCAGGGATGTCAAACTATTTCATCCTGGACCACATCATCACCATGGTTACTGTTAAAGGGATGCTTATCACTTATAACTATGTTGTCAGATTTCCAGCTGGTTCCTGAGCTCAGTTGTAAAATCAAAAAGTTAAAAGAAGTGAATTATAAAAAATCTAATATTTTCAAAATTCAAAAATTTTATCAAAAAATTGCAGCTTTTGTACTAAAATCCCAAAGTTTTCATATATGATAGGAAATTTAGAAAAAAAGTAATTTTTTTGCATATTTTTTTTGAAAAGAAATGAATTTTGCAATATCCAATCCTTTTTCATAAAATGAAAAATCTCAAATTTTATAGAATTTGCTTTTTATCATAATATTGAGAGTTTTGTATTAAAATTACTTTATTAATTGTAAAATCATGAATAAAAAAGCTGATTTTTTTGTAAATAAAGAACATTTTTTGATAAAACTGCAAATTTTCTGTTACACTTAAAGAAGAAAACAGGTAGATTTGTGAATCTAAAGCTCAGATTCAAGTTGACCTGGGAGAATTAACAAGGCACAACATTGGTTTTTCAATTCAATAAGATCAATAATGTTTATTAATTCAAGTATCATCAAAGAAAAAGAAGTTAACAGTGTTCACCTCTGTTGCAAATTAAAACAGTAAATTTTTGCCACATCTCAAATTTCAGAAAATTTCCAAATTTAGTCATAAAATCGAGCCTTTTGTGCTAAAATCACACATTTTTCATGTGTGATTTTTCACACTGTGGTAGAATGGATCGTCCCTGGGACCTGTGATGTGGCCCCACTGGCTGGTGCCTTTCCTGGATTCTGGGGTGGTCCAAGTTCCATCAGGTCAGGGGAGTGGTGGCCAGATGGTTCCTGATGGGTTGGAGAGGGAATCCAGAGTACTGGTGGTCTGCTGCCCGACACTAAGCAAACACACTGGTACCAACTGTGATGCAGCCTGGAAGCTCTGGTTGTGATCATGGGTTGGTGCTGAATAAGTGTCATGGGTCAACATCACCGCTTTATGTCCCTCTGCTGGACTGTTTCAGGTCTGACATTAACTGGAAGTAGTAACATCCAGCATCACCACATAAGCACCATTTACTCATTTACACCAGTGACGATCAAACAACACCTCCACTCTCTCCCGTTTTTGTCTTTTCTGCTTCACTGTTGGTATAGTTTAGTCCTCTTGCAGAATCATACCAATAAAGTTTGTTAGATCAGACTGTGAAGAGGGTTGAAGGACACATTCACTCTTACTTTCACCTGCACACAAGAAAACTTAAATTTGCTGCAAGATGAAATTGCATATAATTTTTTTTTTTTTGTAATTCTCAGCACAAACCCACTACATATATACTTATGGAATTGCTTCCATATATACAGACACAAAGAATTTCGGCACATAATCTTAAATGTCACAAAAATCAAATTTCTAAATGTTCTCTTTCATATTAACATGATTACAATTTTTACGTTTGTATGGTGCAAAATGGAAAGTTTATGTCAAAATCAACTTTTGTAAAATCACTTCTTTTTTCTTTTCTTTTTTTTTCTTCACCTGAAATTAAGGCTATATCCTAAAAATCACATTTTTTGTTATCCAGCAACTTTGTTGTCATAAAATCATCTTTAAAAAGACACAAATCATACAGTAATATTATCTAACATTTTACAAAATCATGACTTTTTAATTTATTTACTTTTTGTCATAATCCTGCTCTTCTGGTGAAACAGTTGCTATTTCAGCATGAAAAGTAGCAGTCATCTGACAACAAGTGATTTTATAACAAAAATAGGATTTTTAGGACTTGAAATTGTAACTTTGTGTTAAACAGTATATCTTATAACAAAAACTTGTTTATAAAAAGTTGAAAAGTCACAAGTTTGTGAAATTTGTGATTTTACAATAAAAAATAGTTTTGTTTTTTTTTTGCAAAAAATGCAATCCTGCAAAAGTTGAGATTTTGTTACATGAAGTTGAGTATAAAAAAAGTTGCATTTTTGTAAATTTTGAGATTTGATGTTAAAAAGTCACAATTTTGTAAAATCTTACATTGTACTACTGTATGACATGACTTTTAAAAAAATATTTTATGACATCAAAGTGTCTGGATAACAAAAATTATGATTTTTTTATTTTTTTGGATAGGGTCTTATTTTCATGTAAAAAAAAAAACGAAACAAAAAACAAAAATAGGATTTTGCAAAAGTTGATTTTGACATAAACTTGCAATTTTGCACACCTTTTTCTTTCTTTTTTAAAAAAAAATCAGTTTGTAAGATTTTCATCCGACCTGGTGGTTAAAGTTCACAACTTTAAAATTGTTTAAAGAAGAAAAATAAATAAATAAAAAAAACCTGCAAGTTTGTGAATTTTGTGAATTTATGACAGAAATTTGTGATAAATGAGATAAATTCACAGAAGTTCGTGGACCGGACCGGGGGGAGTGAGCATCCTCCATTCTCCTCTCCCAGTCCAACACCGCCTTTCCTCCCTGCCTCCTCCCCCTTCTCAGAGTCTGACCCGGTTCTAGCTGAACAGTCCTCCTCTCCCACATTTCGCTGCTTCGTCAGAACAGAGCGGACCGGTTCTGCGGTGTTGTGGTCCAACTGAGCGTTGTAACGAGCCGAGCCCCCCTCGGGGATGTGGGCGGACAGATGAAGCAGGAGGACACGTGAACACGGAATACGGTTCTACTCAGCTCCCTTTGGATTTCTGCCGAAGAAGGTCGTGGATTCTGGTTAGCTTTCAGTACTCTGGACAGCGACCACCGCTGAAATCCGGGTTTAATCTGGGTTTAATCCGGGATGGCTGGTCAGAATGCTGCTCTGGGGATGTGAACTTCTAGAGGAGCAGAAAAAAAACTCAAATTAAACTGGTTTGTTCGAAAAAACTGAGATCAGAACCCTCCTTTCGTTTCTGGACCCCCCCATGGATCGTCTTCGTTCAGTCCTCCTGGTTGCCGTGCTCGTATCGTGTGAGTGTGCGGCCACGGGGAAGAAGAAGCTGTACATCGGAGCTCTGTTCCCCATGAGCGGGGGGTGGCCGGGGGGGCAGGCCTGCCTCCCTTCGACTCAGATGGCCCTGGAGCTCGTGAACAGGAGGAGGGACATCTTGCCAGACTACGAGTTGGAGCTGATACACCACGACAGCAGGGTGAGGGGGCCTGTGGAAATTTTCTGTTTCTTTAAGAAGAAAACAACATTGATTTATGCATCTAAAGCTCAGATTCAAGTTAACAACATTGTTTTTTCAATCCAATAATGCTTCATGAATCCAAGTATTATTAGAGAATAGAAATGAACAGAAAAGTGAATTTCAAAATCATAAATTGTGAATTTAGAAAAAAACAAACTGAACATTTAGCTGAGGCTAGCTGAGCCAGAACAAAGACACTTCAGGGCTATAAAATGGAAATAGTGGAGAATGGCGGGGTTTAAACTTAAGTTTGCATGAAAGAAATTTCTGAATTCTGATTTCAGAAATGATTAAACCATAAATCCTTGGGAGAAAACTCAGGAATTTTGACTTTATAAACTTTCACAGATGCTGCATACCTTCAGTTGTTCTCAGTGAAATACCATGTTTTTATAGGAGACTTTGAAATAGTAGATATATAGGTTGACCTTGTAACTTGGACGCCTCCTGGTGGCTCTAACCAGAGTCAGTAGAAGCTGTGATTCAGTTACAGTATTTACAAAATGAGAAATTAAAATCCATGAAAAATCTTCTATGGGAAATAAAGAGGCTTTGATGAAACCAGCGGCAACCAAACTCTAAAGCTCAGACAAACTTTATTGCATAAACATCATTTCACCCTTAAATGGATCGGAAGACTTTGGACTACAACACACTGGACCAGTGCTTTGATTGCATTTATGGTCTTAAAAGAAAAATCACAGTTTACATTTCATGATTTTTTTTACGTATTTTTCTGGAATTTTAAACCAGAGTGTGATGATGTGGTGAAATAACCTTAAAAATTAATTTTGAAATGCTTTTCTTACTCAAGCCTTCTCATCAACTAGGACAGTTCCTACATCAAAACACAGCTATTTTTGTCTTCTTTCACTTAGTTTCACTTTCATAGTCATCAGTATTATAATTTTCTCTCAAATGACTCCAGAGCGTAGAGAGTTTTTCTTAAACTCAATAGAAAATCATCATCCTGGAGGCCTTTAACACGGCTAAACTGTATCTCTTTAACCTGCCATGAATGTCAAATACTAAATATTACTGTCATAATAACTCCCCGGTTCAGGAAATGCATTGGCTCTTCATAATTTGAATAATTTGTTTGGTCAGGACTGACTTCAGCTCAGCTTCTATAACTCCTAACCATACACATGCTCACAAACACCGTTACTGTAGCGACAAGTGACTGATCTCAGTGTTTTAATGTAGGAAAGCTGCATTTGATGAATTCTGTGGCTTTGTGTCTTCAGTGTGATCCTGGAGAGGCCACAAAGCTGCTCTACGACCTCCTCTACACGGAGCCCATCAAGGTGGTCCTGATGCCAGGCTGCAGCTCCGTGTCCACGCTGGTGGCCGAAGCTGCTCGCATGTGGAACCTCATCGTGGTGAGAACGTGCAGTAGCTCCTCACAAAGACGCACTTCCCAAAGGAGGCCTACATTTACTGCAGTGTAGCACATCAGCCAGTCAGAATGCATTTTCCTCCTTCCTCCAGTGTAATGAGATTCAAAGGCTGACAGGACTGAGGAGAGGGTTGGTCATGCTGGAGTTCTTACAAATCAAAGCCTATCAGTTCAGAATTTCCCTAGAAATGATTTAAAAGTTTTATCTTTTTTTTTTTTTTTTAAACCCACAGGCTAAATTTGGTCAGCCACTTTATCTTATCTGGTCAGTCAGTGTGTGAAAAGATGTTCACAAACCACTAACTAGAAATTTTCTGAGGAATTTCAATGTGCCTTTCCTTTTGATTCAGTTCTGACATCAGAAAGTGGAATATCTGAGGTGGAGAGCAGCTGGTTTATGTCAGAGAGTAAGGATTTAGGAAGTGTTTGAAAAATATTTTAGAAAAGTTGCTCAATTTTATAAGAACTTTGTATTAAAATGTTTTATCATCAAGATTTGTGATTTTAGGGCAAAAACTTGAAAATATGAAAACTTTGTAATTTCATGACTGTTGTAATTTATGTTTATATTTTCCAACAAAAAAATGTAATTTTAAGTTAAAAATTACAATTTTGTCTTGGTTGTAGGAAAAGAAAAGTCTAGGACTTTCAACAGTTTTTCAAAACAAAAAAAACATTTGCTTCACTTCACTCTCCAGTTCTTGTCCTCAGAAGATTTAAATATTTCAGAATCAGTAAACAGTGAACAGACTCTCAAGCTGAAGCTGTCTTTAATGAATTCATTCTGAACAATGTTACATTTAACTGAGACTAAACAGAACAAGAGGGCCTCTTTAATTTTGAATGATGTTTCTGTACTTACATTCTCAACATTATTCAAGGTTATTTTTAGAGATGCAGTCATTGCATTCTTCTTGACTGCTCAACATCTGATTATTCACTAAGAAGGGAGTGGGGGTGGGGGTGTGTGTGGGGGGGGGAGGGTGTGGGGGGGATCAGAGGAATTGTTACGTTTGTTCTTCTGCTACTACAGTAAACATAGAGTCCTTCTAGCAGCACAACATTCAAACCAGTTTGGTGTTGATTGTGTTGGAAGGTCTAGGTATACTCCAACCAGGTTTACACATTTGTGAGTTCCACATTTATCTTTGGTAGATTTTATTTAAGCTAAGTCTCCACGTTGAGACAAAAACTCAGTGAGCCAGCAGTCCAAGAAAAAAAACACATTTTCCTTTTATTTTAATTCCAAATTTGTTCAAATACACCATGTAATGGCTGAGATATATACTCATTTTTATTTAAGTGTACCATCTTAAAGCTGAAACCTCAAAAATAGTTGGGTTTTTTTGGAAGGGTTTAGAGGTCTGAGGTCCATTGTTCTTGTATTTCAGTCTTGTGATGAGCTTTAACATGATGTTTCTGTTCCTGTCTTAGCTGTCCTATGGCTCCAGCTCTCCTGCGCTGTCCAACCGCCAGCGCTTCCCTACATTCTTCAGGACTCATCCATCCGCAACACTGCACAACCCCACCAGAGTTCAGCTCTTCCAGAAGTGGAAATGGACCAAGATTGCCACCATTCAGCAAACTACAGAGGTTTTTACATCGGTGGGTCGTATATTATATTACATTTCTGAACAGGGAAGAATATCAGATACCACATGTCAATTTGATACGATATTGGAACTCCTGATTCTGGACCCCTCCACACACAATGAAGTAATTATTGAAAACAGCGGTTAATGCTTGTATGGTGAGCCATACCCCATCACAAAAGTTCTCTGTCATGACATGGGTCCATGGGTCTGATACTCCTCCAATTAGAAGTCATTTTAGCCCTGAAATAACTCACACTTGAGCCATTATTTCAAAACAAGAAAGATGGTAGTTATCACATATATTGTTTGGCTATAGGGCTATCCAATGGTGTCCAGAGACAGTTCCTTCTGAGTCTGTTGGTGCTGTCCCCTAGAGGAACCAGAAAATCAATTACAAGGACTGACCAGGCTAGGTTAATGAGACACAGGTGACACAAACATAAAAAAAACCCCATCTGTAGATGAGACACAAGTGACACAATCATTTAAGACATTGGTAGATGAGACACAGGTGCCTCATTTGTTAAAGTTGTTGGTCAATGAGACACAGGTGACAACCGTCTAAGATGTTGGCAGATGAGGAACAGGTCACACAATCCTTAAAGTTGTTGGTCAATAAGACACAGGTGACACAATCGTTTAAGACGTAGGTAGATGAGCAACAGGTGACACGATCCTTAAAGTTGTTGGTCGATGACACACAGGTGACATAATTGTTAAAGATGTTGGTAGATGAGACACAGGGGACACTATTGTTAAAGATGTTGGTAGATGAGACACAGGTGACACTATTGTTAAAGATGTTGGTAGATGAGACACAGATGACACAATCATTAAAGTCATTGTTAAATGATGCAGAGGTGCCACTATTGTGAAAAGCATCAATAAATGAGACTCATTAAAGATACAGGTTAAATCACTTTCACTTGTTGTTCAGCTTCAGCTTACCTTATCTAATTTGGATTGGTTCCCTTCACTCTCTAGTGCAGTCATCTGTAGTCATCTTGGATGCTTTTGTGTTTCAGACTCTGGACGACCTGGAGGAGAGGGTGAAGGAGGCCGGGATCGATATAACCGTTCGCCAGAGCTTCCTCACTGACCCTGCGGTTGCCGTCAAAAACCTGAAGGTACCAGATGTCCTGATAGTTCTCACACATCCAGTTACTCAGGTCTTACAGATGTTAAGCCTGATTTATACCTCTGTCTAGCAGCTGCACACATACTGTAGGCTACACATGGTCCCTACGCCGTCTCTGGCTTCTGTGTTATTGTTTGTGCTGCTCTGTAAATAGTGACGGGGAATTCGAGAGCAAAGAAGAACAAATCCACCAAGAATGTGTCTTGTGCACCTACACCACTTTGATGCAGAAGCATAAATCAGCCGTTACAGGCTGAGGCAGTGTGAGCATGTGGAGTCGTTTCATAAGCAGATGGATCAGTCAAACTGAGGTGAAAATTATAATAAGTTCCATTTGTACGCAGAGGTCAGGAATTACTAGTTAAAGGTTTCAACTAAATACCCTCTTATATCAAAATCGTCACTCAGAAAGTCAAAAAACTTCAACTTCAGCATCAAACTACTGCTGCTTCTGTCATCAACAAAGTGAACACTGTTCAGTTTTATTTTATTCTCTTCACATCAGACAAACACAGTGCTGCTGATATTGTATCAGAGGACGTGTTTCTATGCTGTGTCTATGTGCTAAATACAAAGTACAGTGTTTTTATGGATTAGTATTTGCAACAATGATTAGAAGCAACAATGGCCAATCCAGAATGTCTGGAAAGATTCATGGTGTACATGTTTTATCAAGCAGGATAAAGCAACTTTCTATTAGTGTCTGTGTTTTTTTCTGACCCTCCAACTGGAACAGGACTCCGGTGTGTTTTCATTCCCAGTTAAAGCTCCCAACTTTAGAGATAATGTTACAGCATGGGCTCGTTAAAGATAATGCAACATAAAAGAGGGGACACAACACAAGAGTTAACGTTTCAAATAAAGAATCATTTTATTAACCAATGCAAAAATATTAATTAACTCAAAAGTGTGTGGGGAATGTCATGCCTAAAATGGATGTATGTGTGCATCAGTGAATGGTCAATGTAGAGGCAACAAAGAGGGAGAGAGAGGAGGGGGAAGAGAGACAGAGAGAAATCAGAGTGCGTAGTCAAAGAAAGAAAATGCCCCCTGAAAGAGATCGAGAACTCTGACGTCATTACTGGTTCTGACTTCTGACGTAAATGAAGGGTTCTTACTGATGAAGGTCAGACTGGAGTGTTCTTGGACTCAGAACCATTAATGACTATTAAAACGAATGACCATTAAAATATTTTCATATCCATTGGAGACCCTTTCAGGAAGTGACACACACTCAAATAAATTGCATCTATTTGTTTTAACTGGATATTTAGTATTAAATGTAAGATTTCTCCAACAAACAAGTAAGATTTCTCCAACATTAAATTAAATTAAATTAAATTAAATTAAATTAAATTAAATTAAATTAAATTAAATTAAATCAAATCAAATCAAATCAAATCAAATTAAATTAAATTAAATTAAATTAAATTAAATTAAATTAAATTAAATTAAATTAAATTAAATTATGTCTGTGAAGACATCAGACTGGAAGAACAAACCGAAATTCCTCCACAATCACGTGAGACTGGAAACTTCAGACAGGAATCTAAGTTAATTCTTCAAATTATTTCTGTTAATGTTGGATCTACAAGCTGATGTCTTTTTTTTTTGTTTCACGCACCACTTTTGGTACTCAAAACAAAACCATGGTGCTCATCATCATTCCTGAAACTCATCGAGGATGTTTTCCTGTTGTGTGGAGAAAGAACTGGAAGAGTTGGCTCTTTAGTTCCCAGTCAGCACTTCAGGACCTTTAACACCTCTTTTCCTTTTTTTGAATGAAACCTCTCAGAGCCTGATTGTGTCCTTTCTTTTTTTACTTCCAAGCGACAAGATGCCAGGATTATTGTTGGCCTGTTTTACGAGACGGAGGCCAGGAAGGTCTTCTGTGAGGTGAGGTCTTTCTTTACATCCATAAACACAACTGTTTTCTCAATTTTCAGCCAAGTACATTCACAGATTTCTAATACATTCAGGATCAAGGCATTTTCTCGCTTTACTAGCTTTTTTAGGGCCCATTGAAGGTTTTGTTGGTGGGACATGTCACTGACATCTGTTTCACTTTGAGAAGAAAACATCTGGATTTATCAATCTAAAGTTGTTGTTAATGTTAGCTGAACTTTTATGATGCTGTACTGGGGCTACTTGAGGAAATAAAAACAGTAAAGATCCATGAAAATAATCTTAGAATTTCAGAAGGCGTAAACTTTCAAAATAAATCAAGAAAAAACTTGTTTCAGCCATGGTTGAAACAAAGTGCTGTATATGGGGAGTATGATTAAAACATAAGACATGAAAGAAAATAAAATTATTACTAAAACAGGAATAAAAGACTAAAAATCAAACCATGAAAACCAAAACCCTCAAACAAATCAAATCAACGTCTCATGCTGGGTCAACAGCCAGTGAGTAAAAGTAGGTTTTAAGATGTGTTTTAAAAGTGGACAATGAAGAGATGTTAGAAAAAGTATCTTCACAGAAACATCAGACAAACCAAACACCATCAGTTCAGTTTTTTATCATTAAAATTAAGGGCCATCCAGGATTTAATATCATTAACTGAGAAAGCATCATTTTGTTTCAGAGGTACATAAATTTGGCTGTCGTCAGCATAACAACGAAAAGCAGGGCCCCTTGGACTGAGCCCTGTGGAACCCCACATAATAGGATTCAGAATCAGACATGTTTCTGGCAATGGTTCTATCTGGCAGATTGGACCTCAGGCAGTCCAGAGCAGAACCACGAATGGCCACTAGATGGTGTAAACGATATAGTAAAATGCGATCCACAGTATCAAAGGCTGCTGTTAGGTCAAGCAGGACAAGAGGATGCCATTAAAAACCCTTAATATGAAAAAGAACTGATTTTATAAAGTCTTAAATTTTTCAGGGAAAATTCAAAATGTTTGAAAAAAACATAAAAAAAAAACAAAAACTTACATTTCCAAGTGTACGGTGGGTAGGACAGTAAAATCCCATGAAAAATCTCTAAATTTGGATGAATAAAGTATTTTTTTTAATGAATTGAATGAATAAACTTGTGAAATTATAATATGAAAAAGAAAAGAAATGAGAAGAAATTGCTGCTGTTTAAACTATTTATAGAAAATTCCCAGTTTGAAATTTTATAAACCCACAAATACGTGTGACAAAGAAAGGAAACATGAAATTCTGACAGTATAAAATTTTTAATTGTCCAGAAAATAAAACAAAACAAGTTTTTAATCTATAGATACACAAATTTGCAGAGGGTGTAGAGGCCAAGCACATAAAACAATCACCATTAAAGCTGGAAACTTTACTTTACCGTTCCTTCTTCAAAATCTAAGATAAGTTTTTAAACTCAAAGAACTGTATTCCTGTGACACAGATGTCACTGGTGCCACTAATCCATCACTGATCAATGATCCATCGCCCACCTGCAGGTGTACAAGGAGAAGCTGTACGGGAAAAAATACGTCTGGTTTCTCATTGGCTGGTACGCGGACAACTGGTTCAAAATCAAAGACCCATCCATCAACTGTACGGTGGAACAAATGACGGAGGCTGTGGAGGGTCATGTGACCACTGAAATCGTAATGCTCAACCCAGAGACAGTGCGAGGAGCATCCAATCTGGTGGGTTATTTTCTACTCCAACTTACCAGTGGTATCTGCAGAAAAAGATTGCTAGAAAACCAAAAGCAGAAAAAGTTGGGGACCATATGGAAAGTGCCAGAAAAAGAGCCAAAACACAAACATACATTTATTTTTTACTTTTATTTATCTTAGTATGAACCCAGTATATTTCATGTTTTTTTCTCATCACCTTCATTTCAGTTTTACATTTCAGACCTGCAGGACATGACAATATAAGTGTTAGTATTTGCTAATTCTACAAATTAGCAAGTTTATAATAGTTTATAACATTTACCTATTTTAATACCACTTTTTCTTCTCATAAAATTCTAATATACCATCATTATAGAGACTCTTCAGGAAAAAAAAAACAAAATCAGTTTCTTTGAAATTTCTGAATTTCTAAACTTGTTTAAATTTGTGAACTACTAACTAAAATGTTTGAGAAACAAATTAAGACATCATGGATTTATAAACTCACAAACTTGCAAGCGAAACTTTAGAAATGTTAACGTTCTAAATGTAAGATTCCATCATGCAACGAAGAAGTCTTATGTCAACCTGTGAACCAGAGGACAGACCATCATACAGTGGACTGCAGTAACTGAGGAGTACCTCAAGGCTCTGTATAAGGACCTCAGATTCTTTAGTTCTACACGCTCCCACTCAGTTTTGTATTGCGTTAACTAACATACATGTCAGTTTATATTATATTTTTCTCTTCTGCAGACCTCTCAGGAGTTTCTCTCCCTGCTGATGTCTAAACTGGGGGGTAAAAATCCAGAGGAAACTGGTGGTTTCCAGGAGGCCCCACTGGCCTACGATGCTGTGTGGGCGCTAGCTTTGGCCCTTAATAAGACAGTGGAGCCACTAAAGGCCAAGGGCTACCGTTTGGAAGATTTCAACTACCACAACAAAGTCATCACTGCTGAGATCTACAGAGCAATGAACACCAGCTCCTTTGAAGGAGTTTCAGTAAGTATCAAACCCTGAGGAGGAAATGCAGATCTGGAGAGGAAGTACCCTACCAGTGGGAACCACAGTCAGTCCTGGCATGAACTCTTTGACACGATCTGTGGGGCATTAATCTGTTGCACTTTAAGAAGAAGAAAAAAATTTGATTTATGAATCTAAATGTCGAAGACTGAACAAACAAAATGAATCAAGCTAGGTTGCATAAATCAAAGTTTATGTAAATTGAAATTTACATAGAAGTGCAGAACTGCAACCCTAAATTTCATGAAGAGGAGGGTGGTAAAATAAAAAAATATACGTGTACTTTATAATCTCACTCATTGGTGAGCAAAAACTCAGAAATTCCAATGTAGCAAAGTTATGAAATTTAGTAAAAGATCATGTGTAAAAGAATAAAAAATTTTTTTTCCCAACAGGGTCATGTTGTGTTTGATGCTCAAGGTTCTCGAATGGCCTGGACTCTAATTGAACAGCTTCAAGGTGCGTATCTATCTATCTATCTATCTATCTATCTATCTATCTATCTATCTATCTATCTATCTATCTATCTATCTATCTAT
>JBAMYA010000003.1:8926930-8938830 GCA_037176975.1 Arrhamphus sclerolepis
GCAAACTCCACACAGAAAGGCCCCTGTGGAGGCTGGAACCAGGAACCTTCTTGCTGTGAGACAACAGTGCTGACCACCAAGCCACCGTGCTGCCTCCAAGTACATCATCATGTGTATTTTAAAGATCAACTTGAGCTTCAACTTTCTTAATCAATAGTTAATAATACTCTTTCATATTTATTAGCTAACTGGCTAATATTTATTAATTACCTATTTTCTGTGTTAACCAGAGTTAGCTGGAATGATGAAATCTCAAAACAAATATTTTATTCGACTCTTCAAAAGCTTCTAAGTGACATCAAGGGGGGTTGTCCAGTTTGTTTTTACACTTTATAGCCTGCTGAGGATCCATAGATAACCAATCTACCTATTCCTCTACCAACCACTAGAGGCTGCAGTTCCTCTATTGACCACTAGAGGCAGCAGTTCCTCTACCAACCACTAGAGGCTGCAGTTCCTCTATCAACTACTAGGGTAAAGTATTATTTTTGCTTGCAGTAGTTTGATGTTTTTTTTTGTTTCAGTCTGAACCAGAGCCACTGATATAATAGACTGATATTTTTGTTCTGATTTTTTCAACAATGTGGAGGTTAACTTCCTCCCTCATATTTCTGGACCTGCCTGAGTGTGGTGATGATGTCATGAAGATCATGCAGTGATGGAAGATTTCAAGGCCACATGTATGTTTGAACATTTATTCAACACATTGTGTACAAAAAAAAAAGTCAACTGAAAATGAGTCCATTGTAGTTCATACAAACTGAAACTGACAAAAACCAGCCTCTCTCAGGAGGTCCCACTTTGACGACGTATCAAAAACAAAGCAGCAGAGGGAGGAGCTTCAGGAAACTTTACATTCTTACAGTCCCGCAGAGACGAGCTATGACTGTTTTCACAGAAAACACTTTACAGGTGACCCTCACCACACCACCTGTGTGTGGGGCTCACAGATCTGGATCAGGACCGACTGTCTTCATGATTGTCACATGACGCACACCTGCAGCTGCAGGTGAAGCCGCCACGTGCGGTGGCGTTTCAGTCTCACCGTTAAAACTAAACACAATAAAAACACCAATCCACTTCCTGTCAAGTCTGGCCCACATGCGTCTCTCCTCAGAGGCCCCGTTTGGAGGCCTGCATGTCCCCCTAGTGGCCGTGCTGGTTGGCATTGTAGTTGGGAGGCAGCGGGGGTCCGTTCACGCCTGGGTGGTAGAAGGCGCAGTTGCTCTCGTACCTGCAGCTGCCCTTCATCATGAAGTGTCGACACACAGGCCGCTTGGACATGTCTGGAAGAGAACGGGAAAGGAAGTGGGTCAGACAGGGTCCAGAAGCAGTTCTGTCCACAGATGCAGAGACCCCTGTAGCCGCTAGAACCGACATACAAGGTCAGCCTCCATACAGGCCTCCTGAATAAGTATTTCATAACTAATAATAATTGATAATGTAACTGAAATCACAACTCATCTGTGCTGGAAAACTTCCTCTTGCACATTTGTGAATTAATAAAGTAGTTTTTTAATAGTAAAAATTCACAAAAGTATAAAGATGTCTTTTCTAATCCTGAGAGTTTATAAAATCAGAGTTCGCATTTAAAAGGTCAGAAATGCAGTTTTTTGTAACGACTGCACCATCACGGATCCTCTCTAAGGGTCCCTAGAAAGATAACAGGGCCTAAGCAGTGATCTCTCCACGTACCGTTCATGTTGTTGTGTCCTCCTCGAGGCCCGCCTCGTCCTCGGCCCCTGAAGCCCGGGTCTCCTCCTCGACCCCGGCCCCCTCTGTGAAAGTGCCCCCCACGGTGGGGGCCCCCCCTCATGGATTCGTCTCCCCAGTAGCCGCCATTTTCCCCTCTGCCCTGACCGGGTGGGGGCCCCATCATGCGAGGGCCTCCTCCGGCATTGAAGGGGGGCCCATGGTTGTGTGGGGGTGGCGGGTGGTTGAAGCGGGGCCCCCCAGGTGCCCCGTTGGGGGGGTAACCCCCATTCATGGGCATCTGCATGTGCATGTTGTTCATGTTGTTCATGTTCATGTTGTTCATGGACGGTCCGTGTCCCAGCAGGCCCGGGTTCACTGCAGACATGAAGGTCCAACAGGTCAGAACCAACACCTGAACACACCTGCATTCACAGCAGCATGAAGGCAGAGCTTACCTGGTGGAGGTCCACCCTGGTTCTGGCTCTGCTGCAGTGAGCCCAGCAACTGTTTGATCTTATCAGAGAAGTCTGGCTGCTTTATCAGCTCCTCTGTTGACTGGTTCCCAGATG
Source organism: Arrhamphus sclerolepis (assembly GCA_037176975.1). Classification (NCBI taxonomy): domain Eukaryota; kingdom Metazoa; phylum Chordata; class Actinopteri; order Beloniformes; family Hemiramphidae; genus Arrhamphus; species Arrhamphus sclerolepis. The sequence goes on from JBAMYA010000003.1 coordinate 8,929,195, forward strand.
CCCCCTGAAGACACAGGTGATGGACAGAATTAGAACAAGAGGACAGATGAGAAACAGGAGGACAAGTGAGCAGCTAGTGGACTCTCACCATGATGGAGGACAGCAGCTCCTGGACATTAACGGTGGGAGCGTTGTTGGTGGAGATGTTGGAGGTCTGGGGGCTGCGGGAGCTGGTGCTCAGGTTGTCCATGAGGTTAGCTAGGACAGGGGGGAGCTTGGAGGCCTCACCCTGGATGGAGCTCTGCTGGGGGGTGGTGTCCATGGGCTCAGAGTAGCCATCATCCAGCATGGACGAGTCCTGTGGAGAACAACAGACCATCAGAGGACCAGACCAGGGGTGAAGACAGGTGACCACATCAGGGGTCAAGACAGGAGACCAAGTAGGTCTGAGGAACATACCTCATCCAGGGGGATCAGGCGAGGGGGCATGGGCTCATATGGTTCGGGGTCTGGTTCATGAGGACTGTCAGGAACACTGCAGAGCAGAAGACCAGCGTTAGTTCTCTGTGAGGTAGGACATGCATGTTCTCAACTGCAGGCAAACCAGCACCCACCTCTCCTTGCTGAGGAAGATCTCCTGCAGGATGCCCATCTCCCGGTCTCTCTGGGTCAGCTTCTCCGTGCTGTTGGTGCCGGGCGTGACCAGACAGCCTGCCAGCGTCAGCGGCCTCGGAGGCGTCCAGGGCACCCGCTCCTCCATGGCATCGTGTGAAAGGCGGCGGGCCATCTCGAACGTCTGCCGGTCCATCATCAGTTCTCGTTTGGCAGCCTCTCCGAAGTCCTTGATCTTGTTGACGTTGACTGTGAATGAAAGATGATGACATCATGGGTTAGTGACATCACTCCGGCTTCAGACAGGTGTCTTAACAGTTGTTCACCTCACCTCTCTCAGTCTCATCCAGATCAAAGTAGAAGTAGTGTTTGAGCTGCTCCTCTTCTGCCCAGTGGACGCTCTTCTTCTTCTTTCCTTTTTTGTTCAGACTTTCTTCTTCTCGGGGTTCTGACAGTGCGTTCGACTTCTCACCTGGAAACCAGAGCAGATCCACCTGTCAGGTGTGTCCAGGGTCCACTCACAACCACAGTTGCTCTAACAGTTAACCCACGTCTACTGGGCTAGGTGATTGACAGCTCTTCAGGGCCAATAGAACCGACAGGCAGTTCACAAATCACTTTAGCATCATCCAGTCAGAACACAGCTTGTTTATGACACTTCAGTGAGAGTTGTCAACACTGGTCTTACCGTTGTCTGATGTGTCTGGGTCCTCAGCGGGGACTGGGGTCCCTGGCTGCTCTGCCTCCTGGCCTTCATCCGCCACGCTAGAGGCTGCAGCTTCTGGAGACGATGGTTTGGTGGACGATGAGGAATACACAGCGGGTTTGGAGTCGAACGGACTGGTCTGGGGATCAGGAAGGAGAGTCAATGGGTGTCACAAAGACATTCACAGATGTCCTGGAGGACATGCTCATGCGTGATGTCACTACCTTGTTGGACGTTGGTGAGACGGCCTTGGTGCTGGTTGGAGCAGCGGTGCTGGGCTTCTTCTTCTTGATCTTGATGCCAGGTACGGGGGCGGAGTTCAGGGCATCTAGGAATCCTGTGGCCTCCATGGCTGCAATGACATTACCATCATCATCATCATCATCACCTCTGTCACAAACAGCTGTTTGATATTGTTACCATGGAGACTGAACTTACGTGGAGCTGGAATGATCTTCACTTTGATCTCTTTGGTAGAGTTTGACGGTGTGTTCAGAGGTTTGTACTTTTTCTCAAGGGGAGGGGTGTCTGAGGGACCAGAGATGCTGTGGGGGAAAGAAATAACATGTCAGTTCCTACAGCAGCCACCAGGCGGCTCCAGTGAGCAGACCAGTCTAAGCAGATGCAAACGGCCCCTGCAGCCACTAGGGGGCCCCCAAGCTACAAGATGAGCCTGAAATGTCTAGTGTCTTTGGAGATTTGTGGGAATAAAACTTCCTCAAATTACCCTGATACTCTCATCCCAGCTGAGTTTATTTTTGTTATTATATAATGCTATTTGTTCAAATTCTGAATTTGTGATTTTTCTTCCAAATTTGTAAATTTCTTACTTTTTTTAAGTTTCATGTTCAAATTTCCTTTTTCCCTTACATTGGTGAGCTAGTTTTGGACTTTCAGCTCCTCTGTGTCCTCTTTGTTCTTAAATACACATATAACTATTTAACATATATATGTAACAGAAAGGTCCATGGTGTGGATAATCTTACAAGCCTGAACCCACACACACTAGAGTTTTACTAACTGGGAGCCCCCAGACAGGACCTTGCACATGGCCCCATGAGCCAGCTACTGGTTCCACCACCAGGTGGCGCTGTTTCAGACTTACTTGGGCCTCTTGAGCAGCGGAGGTTTGATGTTGTACTTGTCACCCAGCTGGGGGGCGGAGGGTGCCTTCTTGGCGGGGGTGGGGTTGAGAGCTTCCATCTCCAGTCCTGCACAGAAAAACAAGCATGATGAGGATGAGGATGAAGATGAGCAGGAGCCCTGAAGAGCCCAGCAGCTGAGGCGCACGCACCTATGGAGCGGATCTTGGCGTGGCTGGGAGCGTGAGCTTTGGGCTTCTCCTTCTTCTTCTCCTCATCCCCCGTCTTCTCCTTCACTTCCTTCACAGGTGCTTTGCTCTCCTCTTTCTTCTTCTTTTTCTCTGCAGGACAGATGAAGAGTGGTCAGAACCTGGCATCAGGAGGAGCCTGAATCCTTCCAGGTGTGAGAGGACTCACCTGCAGGGGAGCCGCTGGAGAGGCTCTGGGAGCGGATCGTAGCCATCCACCCATCCACCAGGACGCCCGCCAGCTTCCTCACTTCTGAAAAGCACAAACACAGTTATGGACCACCTGAAGAGCTCCTGGTCCCTAGGACATTCTGCTCCTGAGCTGGACACCAACCTTCAGTCTCTGCGCTCTTGCTCAGCTGCTTCACCAGCTTGGCCGTGTTGTTCTGAGGTCAGACAGAAACAGAGCTGGGTCAGATGTTGGAAGAATGGCAGCAGCAGAGCAGCACTGGGAGAGATGAGGTGGTTTCTGTACCTGTTTGAGGTGGTCCACCTTCAGAGGCAGCTTCTGCAGGGTCAGCAGGATGAGCTGCAGCAGGGGGGTGTTGTTGCTGCTCTTGGAGTAGGTGAGCCATGAGTTTAGCAGCCGGTATCCTCCGACTCTGATGAACCTGGACGAGGCAGATCAACATCACGGTCACCAGAGCACACAGAGAAATTACAACTATAAATGATCAAACTTGGGGGGAAAATGTATGACTTTTATGACATTACAAATTTAAAAAAAAAGTGACCATAAACTATGCGAAAAAAATTCTCTTTATAAATTCGCAAAAATAACCCACACCCCAAAAACTAATTCAGACTTAAAAAAAAGTTGAAAAAGAAAACGTCACTATAAATTCACATCTGTGCAATAAAAATTCTGACTATATAAAAAAGAAAATGACATTTGAGAAAAGCAAAAGCAAACTCTGGTTTAAATTTCAAAAATCAAAAACGTAAAAAAGTTACTATAAATTCACAACTAAGGAATTTAAATATATTGTAAAAAATGTAAAAAAGTTTCATGAACTTACAAATAACAAAAAATAAGAAAATGACTATAAATTCTCAAATAACAAGGTAATGTAAGCTGACAGAAACGCACCCCCAAAAAAACTTGTACGAATATAAAACAAAAAAAATTGATCTAATGCACTTCTAAAAGAAAAATCAGAAACTCTTAAGTCTTTCTAAAGGAAAACTCTCTCAAGTCTCATCTATTCATACACATTTCCACTAAAACTAAGACTCAGGTGAGGCGTACCTGTTGAGGATGTCATGGGATTTGGTCTGCAGCAGGATGTTCAGGTACATACACCTGCTGACCATCTTCGTGGATGCTTTCATCAAACTGCATCAGAGAAAGAAATCAGTTTAGAAGCACTTTTAAAAGTCAATGAGGCTGCAGAGTTCTGGTAATGTAAAAGAAAATCTGAAATATTAACAGTGATGTCTGGAAATCATCAGCAGGAACTGGCTGTTTCCGCTCATCTTGATATTAACGATAAATAACCACAAACTTTTAGTTCCTGCAGAACGTTAGCTTTCAGTGGAAAAGTCAGTAGAAGTGCTCCACCCTGGTGGTGGGGGGCTCCTCACCTGAACACCTTTGGGACTCCCTCCAGGCTCCGCAGCTCTCCATCCTTCCCCAGCAGAGCCTCCACACCCTTTAGGATCTCTCTGGGGTCCACCGGGCCTCCAGCCATCTCTGAAACACACACTTCACACAATGAATATGCACACTTAACAAAACGAACACCAACAAGTTTTTAACAGTTTGAGATCATTTTTCCCGCCGCACGCTGAGCAGAACCAACACCAGAACTACTTCAGGATTGTGGATGCACCGACCAGAAACCAAAGACACATCTCAGAGCACCAACAGACCCGCAAGATCCTCCCAAACCCAGACCAGAATCTACACCAGCTGCGCCTGAACACGAAGAACAAAAGACGACGACCCATCTGCAGTGTGAGGCTTCCTGCAGCTGATCACAGGGTATGGTCCAGACCTGACCCCCAGGCCAGGATCCAGACCTGACCCCCAGGCCAGACAGCCTCTGCTCTTCAGAACAGTGTCATACATGTTCATCTGTGATCACAGGACTCTGAAGAACTTCACTGGTCCTACACGACCCATTTCTGTCACCGGTCTGACTTCATTCACATCTTTCTCTCATCATCTCAGAGAAACAGAAGACCTGACAGGCCTGTCAGTTTACAACTGGCCAGAAGTTTGGACACCCCTGTAAGTCCAGTTTAAACAATCAGCTAGGGCCAAAGTAGAGGTAGAACCACTGATCAGCCAATTATTTACCAGTTTTAATACATTAAACTGTTTATCAAGCAACCCCGTGTTCAATCTGTGGCTTTATTTCATCTTTATTACTGTTTGGGGTATTTGTTGTTCATCACAGGGAGAAGAAAGAAAAAATAAAAAACTGGTTCAAGAAAGATTAACATTAACCAGCAAACACGTGACCAACCAGGAGAGTGAAGACATGAACCTGAACAGCTGTCAGCATCTGTCTGACCATGAGGAGGATGAGAAGGGTCCAGTAATGATGAAGCTGATGGACCTGGACTGGACCTGGTGCTTCAGACACTACAGGTACTGGATCAGAGGGGCGGAGCTACACCGGAGTCCACCATCCTGATAGGAGGACCAGAAGCTGGAGGATCAGTCCTGGATCTGGAGAACCAGAACCTGGATTTGGAGAACCAGTTCTAGAACTGGAGGACCAGGACCTGAAACTGGAGGATCAGTCCTGGAACTGGAGTACCAGAACCTGGAGAACCAGCACACTAACTGGGTGATTCCACCACACAGAAACAGTTTCCATCAAAATGGTTCAAAGGTCAAATGTAAAACTATCTCTAAAATCTAAAATTAAAGGAACATTTCAGTTCTAGATCTAATATTAGATATTGAGGAGCAGGAACCTTAATCAGGGACAAAAAAATAAAAACATTAGTCAAAGCAGTCTGTAGTTAGGTCAGAATAAATGTTTGCAGTAAGATGCCTCATCAGTATTAACACAGCAATGAGACTACTTAAAAAGGAAAAGCTACTCTAATTATCTGAAAAGACTCAAGCTGTCATTCCGTTCGGGTGATAGTCTGGACAGGGTCTTTTAACTTATATATGTATGGAAAGTTTATGAAAAAACTCAAGTCAACAACTGTTATTTTATAAACTACCAAAAGTTAAAAAAAATACATAAATAAGCTGTTGCTTCCACAGAACCTCGACAGTGTCAGAAACAGGCTCTTTTCTACTGATCATTATCTACTTGTAATGATTTTATATTAACGTTATTGCAACTAATTTTAATAACATTTTTTTAGTCTTCTCCGAATATTAAAACAGCTGTTAAGTGTTTTACACATGCTACATTCTGCTCTGACTGATGCTACTTCAGTCTTACATCCTTTAACGTCTAATAATAGACCTATAACTGTCCATTTAAGGACAAAATATGTCTCAACAACTACTACATCTGACAATGTTTGTGTTAAAGTGAGAAACACAATCACTACATACACACAAACTACAAATATAACACCTCAGTTTACTCAAAACTATTACACTGATTATAGAAAGTTTTGGTTTTGGTGCATTAAAATGAAATGAAATGTCCAAAAACTATGAATAAATGTAAGAAAAGAAACAAAATTATGAGTTACTTTTTCTTCTACTAAAACAATTAAAGCACTAATCAAACTGATTATTAACTCAGTAAGACACAGGATCCTACTAAATATGCAGTTTAAATGTGGACTAAAATAAATACAAGTGACATAAATGTTCCATCATAAATTATTTAGTGTCTTACACTGGACATTGATTACGATACACAAGTATATGCACATTTCATTATAAACACATCACATATATATGGTTCATATTGTTCCTCCTCAAAACTGTTATACTGTAATCATGACACAGATAGATGGACTTTAATCAATCCCAAGATGGGAAATTCCAGATTGGGATACTAAAAAAGTAAAAAAGAAGTGTATGTAGGCAGGTTCAAGCATGCTACAAGTGGGAAGTAATTGATTATATGCTAAAATATTAAAAGGTCATATTCATGGTTTATCAGAAAAAACGGGTTTATCTATAGAGGTAGGTTGGTTAACTGGGCCTATTACAGATGACTGTAAATAACTGAGAACTCCCAGCTGATTAACAATCACTAACATCTATTTTTAAACTTTATTTAATTATTCTTTTATTAAAGTTAAGCAAATGTGTGCATCACCTTGTATTTTTAATCTGTTACATTTTACAGTATGGAGAAGAGTAAAAAAAAAAAAAATGTCTAAGATATTAGACAAAGGAGGAAAAAGAAAGTACTAAAGACTAGTTTTTAATACCTCACTAGTGCCCAGATACACTTTGAGCGTGTCATGGAAGAGTGCTACGTGTAATTAAATCAAGTATATCTCAGCGGATTTGCTTTCCCACCTGGGTCCTGAGTGAAATGTGTTTCATTACTTCAGTCAACATTTCACATGAGCTCCAAACACAATGACCCAGGCGTCAGACCTGGTGCCGGCCACTGCCTGCACTCATCTGCGTGAGCATGCATTTATTCGTCCATCATCAAACTGCGTCTGCACTGGAAACCAGTTCACAGGAAATGTGGATGTGAGGAGTCAGGTCTTACCCGGGTAACTGTTGGAGTTTAATACTGTCTCAGACCTCCACAAGCCTGCAAATAACTCAACTGTTATACATGTACACACAATGAAATACGCCTGTTCGGGGGAACAACATCACCATCATCATCATCAGTGTGGTGTTACTGGGACATCAGAACAACAAGCCCTCAGGAGTGTACCATGTTGAACAACAACACACGCCCTCGGTTACGTAAGGCCACGTCACCTGTGACGGGCTGAGCCTGACATCTGTCACAGCAAGCCCCCCCTCCCCCTCCACGGAGACCAGGAGCGCACAGCCGTTAAAAACAAAAGCGTCCAAAGAACAACGAGCGAGCTGTCCGGGTACGGGGGGAGAGACCGCGCCACGGCCGCTCCAGCAACGTCTGCCGTCCCGCAATCTTTATCCGCAGATTGCCGAGAGCTACAACGGTCGATGTTAAGTCTGACACACACACAGGCGCGTCACCAGAGAGCATCCACAATCCTCAAACTAACGCAATCTTTATGTGCAGATTGCGGTGGGGTGTTGGTTCCGTGCGGAAGAAAAAAAAAATAGTCCGGCTGCATCACGGGCACCTCTCCTTCTCTGCCTAAGGCAATCTTTATCAACAGATTGCTTATTGTTTTATTTGTACATTCCGCCCATCCCGTCTCACACACAAAGGGACGGCGCGCGCTCATCCGCGCCCTTTGCTGTGTGAGCTCATTCTAGAAGTTTCTTTATGCCGAGAATCACACTGCGTTAGCGGTGCCCGCTAGCCAGCTAGCCTCTCGTCTACGACAATTTTCATTTGATAAATCTCGATTCAATTGAACTTCAAAATCAACTTACTATTGACACTACAGATCCTCGGCGTCTCGGGTATATTATGGTGTGCTTTTCAGGCACTTATAGCTCTTATTTCATCAAGCTTATGACGTCAACCTTCATGGTTTTAATATCAACTGATAAAAGACTTCTTATGGGTGGGGCTGTGAAAGCTAAATGCTAGCCTTTCCTTCGGGAACAAACTGGAGGCAAAAGTAGTAATCAAATGTCCATTACTTGAAGAAAAAATATGAAATTGAGAAGAGTTGTCCTCGACGGCTCAGTCTTCAGCAATGCAGTTTTATGCCTGCGGAAACACACAAAAGACACATTTACTGTCGATCCTATGTTAAATAATCCCTAACCATTATTATCATTATTGTTAACGTCATTATTCATCATTCAACGGTATTTCGCGTTAAAAAACGGAGGACACATTATGTCAGCTCCTCCGTTCTTGACTTACCTTTGACCAAATCCAGGAATGAGCTCCGAAGGGTGGGACTTCGTATTTATACTGCGTGACGCGTTTTGCGTCACAGATGGCGTTTTTCTGAATTTCGATGAAACAAAATGGTGGAGATGGGCGGAGACCTTGTTGTTGCTTTGAAGGACGTAATGGCGGACTTCGGATTGTGGAATTGTTTCTCTGAATTATTCTTAACAGATATCTCTAAAATGCGATGTTTTTGTCCCACCCTTGAGATAATTGGAAATGCTAACCAATTTTAATGACAAATCCGGCATTGCTTCAACATTGAACGTATACGTTTAAATTAATAGATATTTTCAAAATGGCGCCGGCTTAGTGTATTTGTCACGCGCCACTTAAAGACACGACGTTCCTTAACGTGCAAAACAACAACAGCAATTTTAATGATCACTAAATGCGCATCATTGTTTTGATATGTAATGGAACAAATCGTTATTTTTCACATTTTATCCCAATTTTCATATATGGACATTTCTTCAACTAGGGGCAATTTTAGCCTTGCAAAGATAAATTAAAATAAATACAAATCACCTCATAAGTTTAAATAGTATGCCTAGTTTAAAGATCTGTAAGAGTTCAATTTAGATTATAAGACAAATTGTTAATTTAATTTTTTTTTCTGACTTGCAGTGAACGTCATTTCCACCACATATCAATAATTTAAATTTGATAATTTAAAAGCAGAATAACCTACACCACTCTAGAATTGTCTTGGAGCATTTTAATAACTAGTTTTACCAATTTGTCCACAATACTGCTAGAAAAACCAGCATAGACCAGAATAATTTATGCTGGTCATGCCAGCAAAACCAGCTATATGTTGTGTTTTGGTGCTGATGTGCATGCTGGTGTATACTAGTATGACCAGCAATATCAGCTCCATGCTGGTGTGATATGTTGGTCACACCAGCATCCATTGGTATGACGAGCACAATGGATGCTATAGGTGCTGGACTGGTCTCCTAGTGTGCTTGAAAAACCAAACAAAATATTGCTATAATTATATAAACCACAGTAAATTGGAAATAACCAAATGCTTGTGTGCCTTTTTGCTATAATCAAAACAAAGGTATTTTTGAATTGTATAACAT
>JBAMYA010000003.1:8938930-8955574 GCA_037176975.1 Arrhamphus sclerolepis
GGCTGGTGCATTGCGTTTTGGGTGGCAGTCGGGGGCGGGGACCCCGACGACCCAATCCCAGGACAACAACTCTGGCTTGTAAAATTTAGTTCCAACAAAATTGCAATTATACAAGAAAAAAATTGATTTCAGTACAAAGGCCTTTATCTGTAACCATGTAGATGATGTGGCCCTTTATCGGTAACCATAGTGATGATGTGGCCATTTTACAGTAACCATGGTGATGATGTGGCCCAGGATGAAACAGAGTTTGACATGTCTGCTTTAAAGGAACTCCAGACTGCTTCTGGTCTCCAGATAAAAACTTTCACTGGCCTGTAGGAACGTTCACACTTCACGCTGATCCAGGTATGAACTTAGTCTGGACCTTGATCTGGTCTAGTTCCACCTCAAAGACAGTCATGAAGAAGTCCTCCTTCTGGTCTCCACCAGCTCTGACAATGAGACTAAATGCAGAAACGGTGTGTGAAATAGCTCCGCCTTTAACAGCTCCTGTGAGACAGCTACGTCCTGCTACATGAAATCTTCGACACCACTGAGTCTGAGCTGAATGATTGACAGCTGACGTGAGTCAGCGTGTTGGCGTGGTGTCACATCCGTGTTCTCAGGGCGTCACTGCTGCAGATGCTGAACGTGAAGCGTTAACAGGAGCGGTCCTGGCCAAACCCATGAGAGCAAATATTGACTCTGGACCTGATCCAGGAGCCCGTTGGGACACCTCAGTACTGAGACGCCTCACATCCTGGAGGGAGGCTGCTCCAACTACTTTTATTTACTCACATTTCGTTTGCTGAGAGCATCTGTTTTAGGTAGAGAAAACCTGAATGCTCTGGAAGCACGTTTTACAACAGCTCCATTTAATGACCAATGTTCTTGAAGAGGAATTTTTAGATGAACCATACCTGTGTCACTGCTGTTTTCCAGATACAAACTATAAGACTCGTCTTGATATTTACAACAACAACAATGTGCTGATATAGCCCTTTCTGGTCCAGGAACCACTCAAGGCCTTTTTACAACACAAGCAGCTTTCTCTCACTGACACACACATTAACTAGATCCATTTATTAACAGATCAAACTACTCATTTTGATCAAATCACACTAAAGACAAGGTAAATTAAGCCTAGGTAGGATTTAGTATTACCAGTTAGCTTAAACAACATGTATTCAGGGCAGGAGACCAGAGTACCCAGAGTAAACCTAGGCCGACACAGAGAAAGACCAGTTGAATCAAGCTGCAACTGAACCACCTAGTTGTGATGTGTCAGTGCTAACCACTGAACTACTGTGCTGCCGTCATGGTAGGACCCAACATCACCATGGTAGGACCCAACATCGCCATGGTAGAACCCATCATCATCATGGCAGGACCCAAAATCATCATGGCAGGACCCAACATCACCATGGCAGGACCCAACATCACCATGGTAGAACCCAGCATCATCATGGTAGAACCCATCATCATCATGGCAGGACCCAACATCACGTTAGTAGGACCCAACATCACCATGGTAGGACCCAACATCACGTTAGTAGGACCCAACATCACCATGGTAGGACCCAACATCAGTTCAGTTCAGCTTAGTTTATTTCAGTCATACATATGCTTCAATACAACATCACATTAGTAGGACCCTTATCACCATGATAGAACCCAGTATCACCATGGTAGGACACAGATTCACCATAGTAGGACCTAACATCACCATATCACCCAGTATCACCATGGTAAGACCCAGTATTGCCATGGTAGGACCCAACATCACCACGGTAGACCATGGTGATGTTGGGTCATGGTGGATCTGCAGAAGGAGAAAATAGACTATGTTAATGCTATTTAAACAATTAAGGACAACCTGAACCTGAGATAAGAGAGACAGGATGAAGATGTTCAGTGCATCATGAGAGTCTCCCCAACAGCCTAGGCATATACCAGCATAACTAGGAGGTGCTCTAAGAGACTACAGAGTTAAGGGCATGATGGTGATCGATTCATCTCAATCAGGTGTGTTGTGGCAGAAAGATTTCTAAGACATGCAGGACAGTGGAGCTCAAAGTCAGCATGATCGTAGATGATAGATGTCTGCTCAGAATAGAAAGACCTGTGATCAGCTCAGGGTGCCAAAGCATCAAGAATGGATCTCCATCATCCAGGATCTGGTCCAGAAAATGAAAACCATCAACTCACAGAGAAGAATTGAACCTTATTGAATAAATCTGATGGATCTCATTTTAAAAATCTTTGAAATAAATGAAATTCTAAAGAAAAAACACCCGGAAGATGAGTAACTAAATTTAATTCCAGAAAAGCCATCAGTTTCCCCCTCTGGTCCACTTCTCGTTAACTCTGAGGTGACTCATTCACTTGGAGAAGGTCACCTACAGACTTACCTGCACGGGTCACATGACCACTCTTAGCTTCCATCAGGAAGTTTGACAGAAAAAAACAAACACTTGATGGAACGCTGAGCAGTGATAATGATCAATGATACAGCTGACAGTCAGGAAATAGAATACATATATCTTTATATAAACATGGATCTAATGTGATCAAAGATGTTCATAATTAATTAAACAGTGTGAGAGAGACTGATGAATGTCATTTCGAAGAGAATGATTCTCTAAGACGAGACGTTTTAATTTTATTGTTAGGTCTGTTAAGGCATCAACATAAATATAAAAGTCAACTGAAATGACAGCGTTCATAAAAAAGAAGGGCTTAAAAGGCTCTCTGTATAAACCCTATGTGTCATGTGACAGGATATTTTCTGCAGTATTTTTAGTTAATTTTTAGTCAAACTCAAGACCTGCAGGCCAAATCCGGTCCACTACCCACAAGAGCGTGTAAAGAATATTATAACTTCTAACTAGAACATTTCTAAGGGAATTTCAGTTTGACTGCAGATTTGATTCAGTACTGACATAAAAAAGTGGAAAACTGAGGTGGAGAGCAGCTGGTTTATGTCAAAAGATCAGGAATTAGAAAACCTTTGAAAAAGATTTTACAATAAAAAGTTGATCATTTTTTGTCTAACCTTGTGACTTTATTTTTTTTTTGTAAATTTAACTTTTTTTTTTAATCACATAAATTTGGTATTTTTGGACATAAAAGTTAAAATGATACAAAATTTGTAATTTTCAAAATGATGTTGCAAAAGGTTTGTATTCACCAGAAAAAACTAAATTTTAAGTTAAAAAGTCACAACCATTCATGATAAAATGTCTTGATTGTTGTAGTCTTGGTCTTCCAAAGTTCACCATTTCACAATAAAAAGAAAATGCAATTAGGCTCTATAAGAAAGTATTGTGATTTTAGTTTAAAAAAAAGCTTCAAGTCACAAATTTTGTGAAATTTGTGATTTCTTTTCACAAAAATTTCTGATATTCTGAAATTTACCATTTTACAATGGTTTCTTTTGGGAAAACCAATTATATTTTAATAAGTTTACACTTCTACCCATTCCTTTGAACGTTTTTTATTTATTTTCTTTTTTCTTTTTCATATTTTATATGTTTTTTATTGTAATTTATAACATTAAATAAACAATGAAAATGAAAATGAAAAAAAAAAAAACTACTTTTCTTTTAACAAAAGCGATTGTATTAGGAAAATTTAGGATTTTGGTACAAAAGCGTCAGTTTTATGATAAAAGTTGCAAAATTTGTGATTGACAAAAATTCAGTTTTCAAAATTCAAATCCAAAATCACAGATTTTGCAAATTTCGTAACTTTTAACATAAAAATGAGACTTTTCTCCAAAAATCCCCAAATTTTCTTGTACAATTGCAAATTAAAAAATGTTGGGGGTTTTTTGCCAAAAAACAAAAAACAAAACAACACAAAATGTCAAATTTCGCAATATAACTTTTTTCCCCCATAAAAGACTTTTGTGCTGTGTTTGTAACAAATAAAACGTGAATTTCTGGCCCTTTCAGGACGGTGTGTGGGCCCTGCAGGTGTCACATCTGTGGCACCAGCAGGTGTTGCAACTGTGGCCCCTGCAGTTGTGTCCTCTGTGGATCCTGTTGTTTATGTTTATCCTCATCAGCTGTCATTTATCGTCAGCTAGTGGTCACCTACAGAGTCATTCAATTAGCGTTTAGTAAAAATGTTTGAGTATAAAATGATTATAGAATATCTAGCTACTTTTGTGCAGGCTACTTCATGTGTACTCAGAAAATCACACGTTACTGGTATGGATATAATTAATAACAGTCTTATTTGGATGGTATGAACTCGCGCAGCAGGAAGTTACCTGCGGCTACGTCTCTCTGAATGCACCTTTGTGTTCTGGCCAATCAGCATCCGCGTTAAACCCTGAACCTGCCCTTGGACACGAGCCACGCGCGCACGAACGCGCGCACGCACGACGAAGATGATCGTCGTCATCGGTGTTAAAAGAAGGTGGACGAAAGTTCCAGGTGACGGAACCCACGTTTTCACTCAGCTCTTCCTCCAGGATGCAGAAGCACACACGGAAATCTGAAATTACACACTTTCTGTAAACAGAAAGGGAGTGGAGAGGAGGTGAGGGGCGGGGCCTCCGGACAGGTGCTTAAAACCGAACAGGTGAGGCTGGAGGACGCCTACAGAAGATCCCGGTGCCGTGGTCCGCCTCATCTCACCTGAGCAGCCAAGAACAGGTGAGCAATCCCTTCAGGTTACGACTGGAGTGTTGGAAAATTGAGCTTTACTGAACGTGGAGCTCTAGCTGCATCATCAGGTAGCTTCATGGTGGAGAAACCTGGTCTTCAAATCCTGCAAATACCAGAGGAGAGAACTTTATTTTAGATGTGAAAGCTGACAGGAACCTTTGTGGAACCTAATTTCTGATTTAAACAGATCTGTTGGTTGGTGGAGGGTGACTGCTGGTACCCATGGTAACAGTGCTCCCTAGAGTGTCTCCTGTTTTCATCTGTCCGTCTTCTGTCCCAGCCGACCCCGAACACCATGAAGGCAGTGCTCTCCGTGCTCATCCTCCTCGCCACTGTGACCTCTACCTTCGCCAAATACATCCCCAAGACGGGCCGGAGGGTCCCTCAGACGCTGTCCAGAGGTGAGGGACAGTCCTCCCACCACCACACACACCTGGGTGACAGGTATGAGAGGAGGTGGAGACTCTGTGGTATAACCTGTCCATGTCTGTGCAGGGTGGGGCGACCAGCTGATCTGGGCTCAGACCTACGAGGAGGCTCTGTACTGGTCCCGGTCCAGGTGAGACTCAGGAGGACAAGAACAGGGCTGTTTCTCGACTTTTGGGTGGTCCAGTCTTTGTTTTAGGGGCCCCCAGTGCGGCTGGCTGAGCTGGCACACGGACGCGTTAGAGTCATCTCAGGAAAAATAAAATAAAATAAAAGTAAATAGAAAACACTGCAGCAGTTTGGGGAGCAAAATTACAAGATGATAAAAGTGATAAATTCTAGCAGACAAATCAAGAAAAAAACTAAAAAAAAACTTTATCTTTACAAACTAATTAAAAAGAATATATAATGGCAATTTTCTTACATAATAAACTCAAAAACTCTCAAGAAAAAAAGTAATCCAAATGTTCTGACCCTTTCTAAGTCAACAAATGCCCCCAACCCGAAAGAATTCCAAATTTTACATTTTATAAACTCACAAATCTTTTTTTTTTTTTTTAAAAAAGAAGTAAAAAAAAGAAATCTGACTTTCTAGATCTAATTTTTAAAAAAGCACTATGAAACCTTTTATATTTATCAACTATACATTTTCGATATATAAAAACGTTAAATTGAAATGATGAATTCAAAAACTTTCAAAATTCTTATTATAATAATAAAATATATTAATGATAAAGAAAAACTATTCAGAGTTTATAATTCAGTTTGTGAGGAAAAAATCAAAATAAACTAAATTAAAAATCAGAATAAATGTTCTTTATTTGTGATTAATTCATCAAAACTTCAGTTCTTCATAGTGAAGGATGTAAATGTTCTTATTTTAGAGCTTTATTGTATTTATTCTAGTTATTGTGATGATTTTACTTGTTCAAATGCTGAATCTTGAGGCTGAGCTTGTGGCTCGGGGCCCCCGGTGGCTGTGAGGGTCTCTGCGTGTGTCTGGACAGAAACCTCTCTGGATGTGATCAGACTTTGATGGAGCTGCTGTGTGTTTCAGGAACAAACCTCTGATGGTCCTGTTCCACCTTGAGGACTGCCCCCACAGCCAGGGTGAGTCCATTGCCTCCAGTAAGTCCAGTTTTTAGCTTGCAGCATCTCTGAAACCGTTGTTTGTTTGCAGGGCTGAAGAAGGCCTTCGCTGATGACGACAAGATTCAGAAGATTCTGGATGAGGACTTCATCGTCCTGAACCTGATGGTAGGTTTTCAGCTATCGGTACCTGGACCTGATCACATGATCGTGCTCTCAGAAGCTCAGAAACATTGTGATGTGTCTCCTGCAGTATGAAACCACGGACAAACATCTGTCTCCTGATGGACAGTACGTCCCACGAATCCTGTTTGTTGGTAAGAACTTCTTCAACAGAGCTCGTTGTGTTCAGAATGGGTCTTCTTTCCCAGCTTTCCTGTTGTCTGGATGGCCTCACATTTTTCATGATAACCACATCATGACTCCTCCACCACCGTGCTTGACAGTGGGCCTGAGGTGTTTCTGGATTCTTCCAAACTTAGTCAGTTGGGAAAGTCTTCCTAAGAAAGCATACTGGTTCAGGCTTCTTCTAACTCTGCTTCATTAACATCTAACTTGCTCAGTAAGATCTGGAGCCTCTGAGATGGAACTTTTTTTTGTACTTTTCTGATCATTACATGGTCTGATCTTGGTGTGATTCAGCCGGGATGTCCCCTCCTGGGAAGATTGACAACTTATAATAATCTTTGTGAATAATATTTCTCGCCTAAGAACACTGAACTCCAGATTGTTTGGAAATTGTTTTTACAGCCCTTTATAGACTGAAGTGCAGCCAGCAGTTGCTTCTCTTGGATCATTGCTGATGTCGTTCCCTTTTGGCACTGTGTAAACATGTCTTCCCCCACAGACCCCTCCATGACGGTGAGGGCTGATGTCAACGGTCGCTATGCCAACCGCATGTACGCCTACGAACCCATCGACATGGCGCTGTGTAAGTGCTACACACGTTTTGTTTTTGTTTTTTTTAACAGCCGTTGGGAATGCAGTGATGATGATGATGATGATGATGATGATCTGTCCCCTCAGTGCTGAGCAACATGCAGAAGGCCAAGAAGCTGCTGAAGTCTGAGCTGTGAACGCCAGGACGCCACGGTGGGATGCCACGCCGGTTTACACTCATTCAACCAAGCACTGGAAAGCTTCCTGTCTCTGCCCTCATGAGTCCTCTTCATCATTTTGTCTTTTGAATAAAAACACTCCTGTTACTGTATGTGGGTGTCTGTGCTTGAAAGTTCACTTTCAGTAAATGAGGCATGCCGTCGACGGTGGCGACAGATGACATAAACAATAAACAGGACTTTTTCAGTACTGCAGGTTTATCAGAGAACTGGAATCTAATCTGTGTGATAATTATATTCAAAGTTTAAAAGCAGAAATAAAAAACGTAAACAGAGACAAGTTCCAGTGCATTATGGGAGATTCCTCAAATGCAGCCGTAAATTAAAAGGCTTTTTTTCTTTTTAGCTGCCCTGGTGCATTCTGGGAGTTTCTGGTTGGCCCCGCAGTTTTTCGAAATGCTGAATAAAAGAACAAACACATTTAACAATGTAAATGTCATGTTGGTCAATCTCAGGATATTTTATTGTGTGTTTTTTGCAAAAATATCTAGGCAGACGTTCAGTCCTGTTACCTGTAAAACGAATAGAAAAAAAAGTGAGTAACGAAAGTAATGAAAGTAACAGGACTGAGTTTTTATGATGGAATTAGTATTCATGCTAATAACATTGGGGATACTGAGCACATTCTATCAATTTACAAAAACATATATTTCCTAAATAAACAAAGTGGAGTAAGTGGAGATAGCATTAGTCATAGTTTCAAAATCATTAAATATACATGAAAAGAAAATAAGAAAAGCAGTGATAGCATATGTAATATACAGAATCAATCAACAATGCACATGAAGGATATTAAATATTAAATTCAGCAGTAAAGTGTAGAATTTGACAGCGGGGACAGGTATCAGATGGTAATTTTCAGTATTTTAGATACGTGCTCATAATTGAGTTTTCTTAATGTGAATTCAGCTGAATTTCTATCCTGGTCATTCCTGCATCACGTGTAGATCATTTCTAGAATCTTCCACACAAAACCAGGAAAACTATCTGAGTGCAACAACCACATCCAGTGGGTTTAGACAACATTAACATCATAAATATGAACTCTTCTGCCTCCTCATCAGCTCCACCTCTCTGGTAGCAGGCTGGACCTCCTCTAATTCTTGGCGTCAGAGATTCAACCAGGTGCTGGAAATGTTCCTCAGAGCTTCTGGTCCATATTGAAATGATGACATCAGCAGCTTGACTGAGATCTGCTGACTGTGGAAGTCTTTGGAGTTCAGAGAACTCATTGTCATGTTCTAGAAACCAGCTTGAGATGATCATGAGGTTTTATCCTGCTGGAATAATCCTTCAGAACACGGTCCACCGTGGTCGTAAAGGGATGGACACGGTCAGCACACACAGGTAGTCTGGTGTTTAAAGCAGCAGCACCATCCTGACGTGTTGCTCCATGTCAGGATGGATCCAGGCTTTCATGTTGTTGACCAACCATCTGAATGTTGCAGCTGAAATCCAGAATCATCAGACCAGATCTTCTGTTGTCCAGTTTTGGTGAATCAGTGTGAACCGGAGGCTGTTTCCTGCTTCCAGTTGACAGTGGTGGTACCTGCTGTGGACTTCTGCTGCTTCCAGGTTTAGAGATGCTCTTCTACATACCTTTGTTGAGTTCCTGTTGTCTTGTAACTAAAGTTTACATTTACTGAATGTGTTTTTGTTTCACTATTAATGTTTAATGTTGTTTTTGCAACAGAATCCATGAAAGTTGCACGGTTATGATGGTTTAATGAGTTATTAATCAGCTGAACATTAACCAGACCAGCTCCTGAAATACAGAATCAGCATTACAACTCCTCCTGAAAGAGACCTGAGCTCAGTTTGCTCAACTGCAGTGCATTCTGGGATGTCTGCCAAGACAGACAAAGGCCTTGTTGTTGGTCTGTTAAATAATCCGTTCAGTGGACGGCCAAAAGAAAAAAAGTTTCCTCATGTTTTCTACTCTGCAACAACAGAGCTCTGTCTCTGTGAAGTCACTCAGGTGTGGCGCTGACATCCTGGATGGGTGGGGCCTTGTTGCCTGGTAACAGGGACCACTCTCCTGTGTCCAGATTCTGCAAGTGCAGATGTACTGAACTGGATGTGTTGCTATCTTAGAAAAGAAAAGAAAAGAAAAGAAATTTAGTGAAATTTGAGATTTTATGACTAAATTTCCTTCTTTCTTTCTTTTCCGAATCCAGGAACTGGTGGAAAATCTTTTTAAAGGGTTTTCTTTGCTCTAGTGGCCTTTATTTACAGTGAGCAGACAGAAAAAGGGGGCAGAGAGAGAGAAAGAAATGTAGAAAGATGGTTGCAGGCAGGGAGTCGAACCTGCAACCGTTGCAGGAGGACTCGAGCCTCTGCATGAGGGCCGAGTTTAACACTCCTGATCTCCACTGATGACTGCACCTCAGGGAACTTCTGTTGACCTCCTGAAGTCTGCTGGCAACATCACAGCCATCAGACTGGTCCAGGACGATGATCTGCTGGCCTCCTTCTATTTTACCATCATCCAGTTTGTTTGCACTCCCATCACAGTCCGGTTTGGATCAGCCACCATCTCTCCATCCAGGTTCCGGAAACATCTCTGCAGAGCCCTCACACCCCGAACACAAACTTGTCCCTCTGGAAAGAGTTGCGTAGCTCTGAAACCAAAACCGCCAGTGTATTAACACTTGTAAATATCTAAATATCTGGTTTCAGTCATCAACAACCAGCTGAACTTTGAGGAAAATTATGAAGCTGTAAGTATAAAGGAATGTCAGTGCATGTTCTGTTTGAGGAAATTGTCCTCTTTTAAGATGATGACTGTTTTATTATGCTTTTATTGAGACTATTTTAGCCTTCTGTCTTGTATCGTGGTGTTTATTAACAAAGTATTAACCAATTACTAAAATGGTCAAGTAGGCTTATTGGAGAGTGTCAGCTGTATCCAGCATCCCTGGACACTGATCAGAGGATACAGAGGATGTCTGGCTCCATCCTTCATGATGACTCCCATCCCATCAATGCTGACTTCAGGCTGCTACCGTCAGAACTGGAGGCTCGTACCAACAGCTTGTAAAACAGATACAAGAACATCTTTGATCCAGCAGCCATCGGTTCAATTAATGAGTCAAACAAACTGAGAACTGATGGCTCAACACCTCATATTTGAACCTGTTTTTTCTGCATATCTTACTTAACGATATCTTTTAATGATTATTTTACGTTTCTCTTAACTTGTTCTGTCCTCTTCTTTAAAAGCTTTTATTTATTTATTTATTTTTAATTATCTTAACCCCTATTTGTTCTTATCTTGCTTTTACCAGAGTCCTTCCATCCTTTTATCTTGAGCACTGTTGTCTGTGTCCTGTTGAATGTCCTGCTGCTTTTAAATATTTTATGTTTACTGAGGTTGGCTTACTGCAAACAGAATTTATTAATTCTGTTAATCAATTAATTCAGTATTAATAAAGTAACCATTTTCTTCCTCCAGACTGTAGTTCTGCTGAACTTCAAGCAGAGTCTCAGGAACTTTAATTTGTATATGCTTCTCTCTGGTATATAATATATGTAGTTTTTATTTATTTGTTCATTCATTCATTCATTCATTCATTCATTCATTCATTCACATTAAGCTAAAACCTGAGAGTAAATTCTTCGTTTGTTCGCACAAACCTGAAAAACAAAGCTGAAGTTACCTCTGGGATCCAGCAGGTGGCAGTAACTGTTCATGTCAGCTGGCTGTGACACCAGAAGGAGAGCAGAAGGACAACATGGCTGCTAGCGCGCGCCTCGTCTCACGAGTGTTGTGTCGTCTGTCCTCGTCGGGGTCAACTGTTTGTCGTCAGCTTCAGGTGAGCGTTTAAATATCTGTTTTAAAGTCGGAGCTCCACGTCTTCACGTTTAGTGAACCTCTGTTCCTCTGCGCGTGTCCGCGACGTCCCGATGTCCGCTTCAGCAGGTTTAAGGGTCTATCAACCAATCAGCGTCCACTTTGATGAAAGTTGTATACGTCATTCTCTTGCTGATGGTGTTTGTCAGCTGTCCGTTTCAGAAAGCGGGTTGTGTAGAAACCGGAACTTTCAGTCTGTCACCATGGTAACTGACTCCGAGAGCTAAACCCGGTCTCTGTGACCATGGTAACCGACAGTGAGAATTAAACCTGATTTCTGTTATCATGATAACTGAGTCTGAACTAAACCTGGTCAGGAGCAGCTTTACTTCAACATACCATATACCTCTTGTCTCCTCTCCTTCATCTAAAGCCTAAAGCTCTAAATTTTATGTTACATGTTCATGTCACCTCACTTCTACCTGCGATTCAGGTTTTAGGAGCTCAAGTGTTCAGGAGCTCAATGGTTCAGAAGTCCAGGTATGACTCTCCTCTCCTGTTCTTCTCAATTCTGCCTGCAGAGGGCGCCTGTGAGGACCTGCGTGGCCCAGTTCTCAGCTCCAGTCCGGTTCCTGTGTTCACCGGTATCTCTACAGGATGATGCTGCCACCCAAGCCACAGAGGCACGGTCCCGTTACAAGGATGCCCCCTGGACTTACCTGGAGAGTCCAGGTACTGCGGGAACGGTGGTTCTGCTCAGGTGTACTCAGGTGTGTTCCTGACATGTTTTGTGTCCTTTAACAGAGTACATAGAGAGGTATGGCAGTGCACCGGTGTGGGCAGGCTACCGGAGGAACCACAAAGGAGGAATCCCCCCCCAGAAGACCCGCAAGACCTGCATTGTACGTTGGTCTAGATGAAGATGCTCAGGTCAGTGTCGCTCTGCTCCACATTATGACTGTTCCTCTGTTTCAGAGAGGAGACAAAGTCTGTGGGAACCCGTGCCCAATTTGCCGAGACCCCAGCCTCATCATCCACCACCAGGTGAGCTCCGGTCACATGACCTGGTCACCTCTGGTCACTTGACCTGGTCACCTCTGGTCACTTGACCATCGGCAGGTCTCAACACAGACTGTGTTCTTTCGTCCTCCAGAACGTGAAGCTGCTGCAGCAGTTCATCAGTTCCCAGACCGGGATGCCGTACGACCCCACCCGCACAGGTGAGTATTCATGTGACCTGTTACCGTAGAGACGATCTGCAGTCACACCTCTGACCTGCTGCCGCTGTCTTCAGGTGTGTGCATGAAGCAGCAGAAGAACCTGAACAACGCCATCAATACGGCCCGAGATCACGGTACGAACATGACACGTTTACAGGTTTAGATTTAAAAACACGCAGCTGAGGACTTCAGTGATGGACGGTTAACCACATCTCAAACGTATTAACGCACCTGTATGGTAAGCCACCAGGGTCATTAAGTCTCTCCTAAATAAAAAAATAAAGGCATAAAAAAAGCTGAAAAATCCCCACACATTAAATGCCACTTTTTCAAAGCTTTCATTAGAAACTCCTCCAGCGTTACCAATGATTCTGATCGCTGTCATGAGGTAATTTCAGTTATTAATCACCTGTGATTTACATCTGGACGCCTTGCTGAGCGTTTAAAAAATACTGTTAAAAACAAAACAAAAAAACTTGACTTTGTGATGTCAGATCTTTGTATGTGACACAGAAATAAAACGTTTGGTTCCTGCTGCCTGGTTTTAAATACGGCAGGTTTGAAGGAGTTGCTCTCCAGTCTCATCAGTGACATCACTCTCTAGCCAGTCAGCATCCTGCAGTCTGGCGGCGTTGCTCAGTTGGAACCCCAGCTGAGTAGGTGCTTTAAAAAACAAAACAAAAAAGGTCCTGTATGGAAAACTTAAAAACAGTAGATGGAGCCGAGTCGATGCTGGAGGAAAAGATCTGTAATTATCTGAGGTCAAAGTTGCTCAACTGAGGGACCCAGATCCTGCAAGAGATGGAAATAAAACAACCTGCTTGCCTCTGGTTAACTGCTGAACACTTCCAGACCAACCCAGTACTTGTGGTGGTGGTCTCAGTTCACCACAGCAGCAGCCTGAGGTGGCCACAGGTTGAACCTGAAAAGGACTCCAGTTTACTTCAGTTTTAGCCACCACTCAGTGTACTCTCTTTGTTTCATGATGTAAATGACATAAATACGTTTCACATTGTGCAGCATGGCTCACATTTAACTGGTAACCGTGGTGTTTGACCTGAATATAACAAACCTGATAGATCAGATCCTCATCCAGGAGGACCAGCTGTTGCACGACTGATCTGATTGGCTCCCCAAGACTAATGAGCTCCAGCAGAGGATAGCTAGACAGACCTGCTGAGAAAATTCACATTTGCCAGCAGAACGTCTAGATTTCGAGGCAAGAATACAACCAGACTGTTTAAAGTACAGGTGTCTGGTGTCTGTACAGGTGGCTGGTGGGCCACATCTGGCCCCTGAGAGCCTTTTAAAAACAAACTAAGAACATTTCTGATTCAGCTCCTACATCAGAAAGTGGAATAACTGAGGTGAAGAGCAGCTGGTTTATGTTAAAGTCAGGATTTTAAAAAATGTTTGAAAATGATTTTACAACAAAAGGTTGCTCATTTTTGTCAAAACTTGTGATTTTTGTAGCATTCACTATTTCTTTCCTACAAAATTTGCAATTTTTAGGATAAAGTTGAAATTATACACTATTTGCAATTTTATGACATCTGTGATTGTATGATTAAAGTCTTGATATTTCAAAATGTGCAGGTTTACAACAGTTTTTTAAGTCACCCTTTTCAAGTTTGCAATTATACAAGAAAGAAAATTGTGATTTTAGTAGAAAGGTCTTGATTTTTGTAAAATTTTGAGAAAAATGAACCTAATTAGGCGGTCGTGGTGTTCCTCTGGGTTCTGGACTTGGACCGCTACCTTCACTGACTCCTGACCTCGTTTTCTTTCAGGGTTACTTCCCTTCCAGATTCCACATGTGGAGTTTTCTGGAGAGGACTATTCTAACTCCCATGATGCTGTGGGATGCACCCCTCCTCCCCCCTCCCTCCAGTCAGGCGGAGACTGGTATCACTGGTACGGGGAGATGACAGTGGATGAAAGTGAAGTGGCTAAAGTCAAGAAGCTGTACAAGGAATACTTGAAGTGACTGAAATAAAGGCGGTGAAGAAACTAGAGTTTATTGGCAGATTATTATTCACACATTTGATCAGAACACTGATTTCATGCACGTGCGCGCTCAGGCGTTGACCTTGTTGACCATGGTCTCCCCCAGCGCCTCCAGCACTTCCCTCTTGTAGTCCTCGAAGTCTCCGTCGATCTGGTTGACAGTGCTGTCCTCAACCACCCAGAGCGTGCACTGCGTCTCCGTGATGAGGCGAGCATCGTGGCTCACGATGATCACCGCTGTGGGAACATGTGCACCGCATTAGTGCATGTCACATGCGTGGCGGAAACTCCGACATACCTGGAGTCAGCTTGTCTATTTTTTTTAAAACAAACAGTCTGTGTAGGGAGGAGGCGGGACTTAGCTGAGATCAGCTCATTGGCTCAGCTATGTCCCGCCTCCTGCTGGAGACCAGTGAGAATCTTGCTGCTTCATAGTGTAAGTTCACAACAAAAATTACAATATTAAGTTAAAATCTTTATTTTTACAATAAAAACATGCAATCCTACTAAAGTCATGATTTACATTGGAATTTTATTTTTTATTTTAAGAACTTGACAAAAAAGTCTTTTTAGGACAAAGTTGTGATTTTAAATTTAAAAGTTTCAGTTTTATGAAAGCCAATATTTCACAACAAAGTTTTGGTATTAAGTTAAAAGGTTTTATGATTTTATGATGTTATACAAAAAAATTGCAATTTATGACAATTTTATGTAAAAAGTCAGTTTTTCTGAAAAAAGTTTTTTTTAAACCAAAAACTATAAATTTGTTTTTTTTTTCTTTAAAAAAAAAAGGGCGATCTTGCAAAATTCCCACTTTTACCACAAACTTTTCCATCTATAAAAAAAAGTTGATTTAAAAATATTTAAGTTTTAGTATAAAATTGAAAGGTCATGATTTTGCAAAATCTGTGATTTCATGACCAGTTATACAAATGTTGCTATTTATGACAAAGTTAAATTCAGTTTCTCAAAATTTCAATTTAGGCAGATGTTGAAAAATTCTTAATTTTACTGCAAATGTTTTCTCCGATAAAAAAAGTGATGAAATTAAACAGTGTAAATGTCTCTTCTTGTTGGCATGACAACCAGCCCCTAAAAATGTTCATGACCCTGACATTTGTAATTTGAATAAATAATAAACCCAGAGGCTGTTATTTAACATTTATACAGTCTTCCAGTCACAGCTGGCCCTCTGGGGGCCACCATGATGCTGATGTGGACCTCAGGGGAAATGACTTTTGACCTTTAAGGTTAGTAGAGGACTTGTACCAAACTGACTCACCTCCTTTGTACTCATTGATGGCGTCTGATAAAGCATCGATGGACTCGATGTCCAGGTTGTTAGTGGGTTCGTCCTTACAGACAGAGACACGTAATCAGCCAATTGTGGACAGGATGTCTCTCTGACACGGAGGACAAGAGGTAAGCAGGGGTCTTACCAGGATGAGCACGTCGGGCTGACGACAGGACAGCTCAGCGAACACCACTCTGGCCTTCTGACCACCTGCAGACACAAGAACAGCTGATGTCACGACCGCGCCACCTCCAGGTACCTGAGGGCAGCGTTCCTGCGCAGCTGTCCATCATACCTGACAGCTTGGAGATCTGGATGGTGTGGGCGTGGCTCTCCAGGCCAAAGCGTCCTAAGCACTTCCTGCCGTCCTGGTAGGGCAGGTTGAAGTTCCTCATCAGATACTCAGTGGCAGTCTCCTCCATGTTCAGCTGGTCAGCGTACTGCTGGTTGAAGAAGCCCACTTTCTGGAACAACACCAGGATTCAGTTCTTCAATGTTTTTTTATTTAGGAGGATGAAAATGGGGAAACTGGGACCAGTACAGCGTGAAAACAGATATTCAGGATTTCGGTCTAAACACGAGGGGGGGGGGGTCTGCTGCTGCCCCCACATGGTCACAGTTGGTCAGTGGGTTAAAGTTTGTTACTCACCAGACGGTGGTTCTTCCTCATCTCTCCTCTGGTCTGAAACACACAAGCTTCCAGTTAATCTGGTGTCTCCAGTCTGACATGTTTACATCTACGTATCTGCAGCCTTACAGGGTTCAGCTTCCCGTTCAGCAGCAGCAGCAGAGTACTCTTCCCCACACCGTTGGGTCCAACGATGCAAACTAAGGATGAAGAGCAGAGGTGAATGCTGGGAAAAAAAAACATCTGAATGTATAAACCCTAGAAATTCTTACTTCATAAACTTATAAATTTAAGGAAAAAAAATTAAACTACTGACTTTTTAATTTGCAGAATAAAAAAACAAACAAACTTTTTTTATTAAGATAAAGTTGTACATTTTTAATAATTTTGTTTTGAAAAAATAAATATATA
>JBAMYA010000003.1:8955674-8974769 GCA_037176975.1 Arrhamphus sclerolepis
GGTAATAACATACATTTTGTCAGGACTAGCTGAAAGAGAAAAGTGAGGTTTTTTGTGCATTTCATTAGTACCTGGATGTCGGAATTTCTGAATTTTTAGTCCAATGTTTCAAGTAGAGAAGCCTCAGGCTCCTTTGTACTGCAGGATTTCTGCAGTCATATCAGATTATATTGTCTCACGATAAAAGATTTACATTTGCTTAATCTGAGGTATGGTGTCAGGAATGGTCTGTAAGGCGGATGACCCCTCTTAAATCATTGGTTGTATCTGACGTGGAGGTGCAGACAGTTGCAGAAGTGCTAGGTTGCATTAATTAATAAGTCATTTTATGTTGCAATTAACTGACTAATTTTAGTTGATAGCTGAAGAATTTTCACGCTGTCAGAAATTACATCAGGTAGTCTTTGGTCACAAGACCAGTGTGATGGTCGTCGTCAAACCACTCAGATTGTAGTATGATGTAGAACGAAGACGGATGATTTGGATTCTTTAGGTAGCCTGGAAATGTAGACGTACTGCTGGAAATTTAGAATTTTCTCAGCAGGTCCTTCTAGCTTCACTTTGTAAGGGATCATTAATTATGTCCAAAAGTCTTGGGGAGCCAATCAGATCAGTCTGTCCTTGTAGAGAGAACTGAGAGGGTTTAATGTGATGACGTGTGTATATTCTGGATGGTAAACAGCAGTCTTTTGAATCAGCTTTGACATCAACAGTTAATTAAAGACTTGGACTTTTGTGATAATCTCTTCAGGATTATCGTGGATGAGGTCCATCTCATTTATAAATGATGGGAGATATCTGATAAACGTGCTCTAACGATAAAGGAAGCTATTCAGGATGTAATCTGAACATGGTTATGTATCTCTAACATCAGCTAAAGTGTTTCTTAAGATGTTGGTTGAGCATTTGAGCACACCAGTTATTCTCTAATGATCGTAAAAACAGTAACAATCTTTGGATTCCATTTGCTTTGTCATTTTGAATGTCTAGGTCTCCTCGTCCGTTGCTCTGATTGGTCGTAGCTCTAACCAAATGCATGCAGAGGCAGTTTGAGAAGCAACAGTCCTCCTGGATGAGGAGGTCCTATGGCTCGTTTGCAGATCCTACATCTGTCCAGATGTGGCTCTGATCTCTCAGGCTGACCTTTCGTCTGTGACAGATGAAAATCCTGCAGGAGGTCTTCACATAAACGCTTTACGTCCAATGGATCAAGTGGATTGTGCCATCACTCAATGGAAAAGTAGCCAGTGAGATGAACAGAGAAAGGAAAAGAGGGGGGACTCGGCTCTTTTATTTGCTACATCGGCGCCACGTAGCGTCGGCTACATTTAAAAGCATCGGTTCGAGCAGACAAACGGTGTCATACCAGATTCACCATCTCCAACACTTCCTTCCAAGATTCATTTCTAAAACTTGTGTCCTTTCCAGACCCGCTCCCATATATGATTTCATTGGATAGCAGTTGCTGCCCAGCTGCATCAAAAGTTGAAAACAACTGGTTTTGCAAGGGAATACTTCCCCTTCTTCAAAGTCTATGGAGACGGACGCAGCGACGATGGACGCAACGTGTAGCTACATGTGGATGCACCGTTACGGAGTTTCTGCATTCATTTAAATGCTGAAATGACCCAAAAAACTAAACTAAAAAAAAAAGAAAAAAAAGAAAAAGCAAACAAAAACAAACAAACAAAAAAAACAAACAAAAAAAATGAATGGATGACTGACCTTTAAGGTTTATTTTCATAGTAATAATAGATTTCCATAACCTCCATGTGTGTCCATGTTGACATTAGAAACTCGACTACTGTAACGTACAATTACAGAACTCACCTGCTTCAGGTGTCTCTCACTTGTTGTCTGACTTGTAGCTGAATTCAAACATATAGTACATCTATACTGTTAGAGCATCTACATCATATAAGGCAAGCATTGAACAAATAAACTATTATATTTGACTGTGACCTACATTTCCTGTAAATAGTAACAAAAATAGTAAAAAAAAAAAAAAAAAAGTAAATAGTAACAAAATTGATTGTAGCATTCAGTAACAATAGCGAATAAAACAATACAAAAATAACAACAATCATGACAACATACATATCAGCAGTGGTGGCTGCTAGACTTTCAAAGATTGGAAGCTCATTGTCGGCTTACATTATAAGATTTGGCAATTTATTTATAGGCCAATGTAAATTCTGTCCTCTGTTCCTTTTCAAGAAAATGGTCTGTGGACAAACTAACGAAACAATATTAAACTCCAACAAGGAAATGTTGAAATTATGTTATACTGAAACAAGGAAATACTATGAGTGTGTTTTATTTACAGTGTAAGAAATGAACAATAGAAATGGTCAAGTAATTCCTTCAAGCAAATACCAAGAAATAGGTTGCAGTTTTTCTTTCAACTTCACTTGTAAAATCTGCGCTGGGACTGAACTCCTAATGATTAAGTACGTGGAATCTCAAAATAGTTGTCAATCAAAATGGGATTCAGCCTTTCGACTGATCCTCCAACCATCACGCGTAAGCCGAGCGTCCAGGCCAGCCCACAAGTCCATTCACCCTCAGAGAAGCTGAGCATCCATGGAAAGCACAAAATTGTGGCATTTATCCAATGAGACAACGGAAAAAACTGCTCCATGCAGTCCCACTGAAATGAATAGACACCTGGATGACTGCCTATATGGCCTATACCAAGAGTGACCTCTGACTACAAGCAGCAAGCATACCACTTCAGGGTTGAAGCTCATCCAGAAAGTATGTTTTGTTGCAGTTCCTTGACTGACCACTAGGTGCTGGTTCCAAAACAGAGCAAATCCCCACTGACGCCAATGTTAAAACCGGCAACTTGGCCGTAGAATTAAACATATTTACAACCTGGTACGGAAATTACCTTTGGTCTCTATAGTTAGATTTTAAATCCATGACAACAGCAGGGTGATTTTTTTTCTACCACAGCAAATAAATTTATATTACGCAATAAAGCTGATCCATCAGATGCCCTGATGTCATTTGACATTCTTGATTAACAGCTAGCCATTGGCTCTGCAGTTGGCTTTGACATCTTTGTCCTAGCTCTTTGCAACATGGCGCCACGCAATTTGAGGAAAAATCAGCTTCAAGGCTATCTGTACAAGTCTATGGGTCACGTGACCAGATAGTTTGTCCATAGTTCATACAGTCATTCTATAATTACAATGTAGTTGAGTCAGTTCGGCTGATATTCCGAGGCTAGTGGGAGCGAGGAACAACAACAACAATAATAATAATAATAATAATAAGATAATTTTCGCAAAAATCTCACCAATACTTAATCTCACCAAGGAGGACTTAGAATCCAAATTAATAAAACTAACACAACTTTGCTTTTTCTGTTATTTTTTACGTTTTTTTCTTGCTGTCAGTGACCTTTACACAATTCAGTTCTTTGTCACGCACGCGCAGAAGCCGAACATAACAAGATGCAAGTTTCTACAGTAAAACTAACTGTTAACTGCCAACCAGGGTTTCTGCAGTTCCCAGTGTCAGAAACCAGCTAACATGATGGTTTCGTTTGAAAATAAACGTCTAAACGGGGAACTCTCCAGTCAGACCTCGCAAACACAAACCCCGACGGAGCTAACATGGCTGTCCGTCCAGACACAGACAACAACACTACTACGCACCAATCACATCTCTCTCTGTCTGCGCCGCGGAAATCAACAACCATTCAGCTCCCTGACTGCGCCTGCCCGTGGACGCGAGCAACCTATCAGCTGCGAGTCACTGGCCAATCAGCGCTCAGTCTGCCCGCAGCCGAGCGGGGACGAGGGTCCGCCGGAGCCCAATGAGCGGTTCAGTGCCGCCTGCCGGTGCCGGGGACTGGTGGTGAGATTCCACCGCAGCGCGTCAGCAGGACCGGACCGTGAACCCGGAGACGGCTATACACCGAGGCAGAAGGAGACGCAGGTGAGCCCGAGGATGCGTGCGGGGCCTGGTTGCGGGTCGGGAGGGCGTGCGGGTCGGCGGCGGCGGCGGGGCTCATTAGCGGCGGATGATAACAGACAATAGAGCTGGCTCTGCTGTTTATTGATGCGGGCTGACATGTTGGCGACCAGCATCGCCGCCTCGGACCGTTAATCCGCCCTTAAAAGGTCCGAAGTCGCGGCAGAAACGCTTATCTGTGCCCGGAGGTTTCCCAGTCGACTGCTTGTGAACAGAATTGTGGTGAAATTGTGATGGAAATGATGTTAGAAAGCCGCCGATGCTTTTCATTGTTTGATCCGGAGTCTCAGGGGGTTAACTCGGCTGGAGAAAGAGCTCAGCTCCTCCAGATATCCCCCCCTCCCATTTTTAATAAAAAAAGAAAAAAAAAGAAAATCTGATTTAAAGAGCAGAAGAGGTGAGATGAGGGCTCGGAGCGGTTTTATTCCGGCAGGACTGTGAGAAACGGCTGTTTTAACGGCGGCGGGAGGAGGCCCGAGGTGCTGATGGCCCTCAGCAATTAGGAAGAAAAATCCGAAATGCATCATCAGCCATTTACGTGGAGACTCCGCTGGCTCCATATGCACCTAAATGGCTGCCTGGCGCCTGACAGCAAAGCCAAGATTTCACTGAGAGGGCTTCATCCAGGCTGAGGCCACCGCTTCCTGGCCGGAGGATTAACGCAAACACATCCCTGCTGAAACAAACTGCATTAAGAAAGAAAAAGATTGATAAATGCTCTGCTTTTCATGGAGGCTTTGCAGCCGAGATGATGCTAAAATTTTACCTTCCTTCATCACAAAAGCTGCGGGCTTTGAGGGATCCAAAGAGTTCAGCTGTGCAGCTAAAAAGTTGTCTTCATATGGAACATTCACATAGAAAATAAGACCTCTGGTTCTGACATTTACTTTGATTTTAGTGTGTTTTTGCAGAAACCCAGGATGTGTAATTGTTGTTTGTTTGTTTATTTATTTATGTATTGTACATTTCAAACCCTAAAGCATTCAGACAAAAGTTGGCAGTTTAGTTTAAGTAAAGTGTTGAAAGAAAATAATAATGATACTGTTCAAGTAGATGTTCTAATGAAGGTTTGGAGACACAGGTGAGAGGTGTAGTCACACCTCTGGGTTTGTCACACACTGCCAATGTATCATTGTATCATGTCATCCATCTCTCAAGCAACTCATCCCAGCAAAGAAAGTTTCATGAAGGAACCTCTGTGTGGCAGGACAACATGTACTGAAAACCTCACAGCAAACAAAAGGCTCATTGTACAAAAAAAATGCTTTAATGTATAATTTTTAAAAATTGTTTAATACTTTGCACAATGATGAGGAATCTCAGGTGTTAAGTTCTTTTTGAAAAGGATTTGTGGTTCTAGTTCTGTCTAAAGACACAGCAATCGATTGGTTTGGGATTGGAATTGGCCAATTTTGGCCTCATTGGCCCTGACTGGTATCAGTCAGTTTTGGTCACTGAAGCTGGCTGATATTATTATTTGTTCAGTACATGCATCACATGTGCAATCTTAAATTTTTTCATTACTTATTTATGTATTTAGAGGGGGGTAGGAGGTAAAGTATCATCATAGAATACTAAGAGATCTGAATTGTCTCTATTCATCAGCGAATACACTATGATGGGAAGTGTTTTGATGAGCCTGTTAGGTTAGAAACGCTAATGGAGTAACACAAACCGAAACAGTTGAGGCAACAAATTTGATGCCACAGTTGAAAGAGCATCATCCTTCAAAGTGTGTTCATTGCTATGAAGCTAATAAAGGTCTGGAGGTATAAAAAATAAAATAAAATAAAGACCTTCAGCTTTTGCTATCTTTTATTTTTAATGTTAATTTTGAAGCTGATTACAGGTAGAAAATCAGAATTAGTCAAAATCAGTACTGGCAAAGAAAATTGTAATTGATGCATCGGTAGTTCGGACATACAGAGGTTCCTTCATGAAACAGGTCTCTGTTCAGAGGTTTGCACTCTGTGATGGTCCATATCCCAGACGCCTCCAAACCCAGGCATGTTGATACCACCTCTGGATAACATTCAGCAGCTCTATTTGGTTTTGTTTGTTATGTATTTCAAAATTCTCCAACATTCTCTGCTGGCAACAGGTCACCATACCCTCTTCTTCCTCAGTCATGTCTTTTGTAAGGTTTCCAGAATGTGGCTTTCACTGCTTGGATGGCCCTGGAAGACATATGGCAATGAAGTCTCACCAAACGTTTCTGCGTTACAGAAGTAGAGAGTAGCTTTACCCAGAGCACTGATGCAACCCAGATCCAGGCTCATGGACTGGTTGCAGATAAGAGTGGATGTTTATTCTCCTCTTTGTTCTGGAGTACATGGCGCCCATTTCCTCCCCCCAAAAAATTCAAAAACACTCATTGAGAAGACAAATCAATGTCATCAGCATATCAGCTGACATTTGTATTCATTAACAGAAGCTGGCGCTCAGTGGGAGCATCTGAAGCACCCCAACCATCAAATGAAGGTGCTGGAAACGTTTGTTAGCTTTTAACACTTCACTGGGGGCATCAGCCAATGAAATTGCAGCTACACTGGTACTGTTGTCCAATAGAGGCAGGGCTGTTTCAAAGTATGCAGCTTATTTATGTAGCAAGCAGGACAAAGTTATAATTTTTCATCAGAAGCCACTGGCCAGCTGTCAGTCAGGTGGCTTCCTGGCATTTGATCTGTTGGCCGCCTTAAATGTTGTTCCATGTAATAATTTCAGCTGATGTGGTACCAAAAACATTCACGCCCGTATGGCTGTCATGGATGTGCAATTTAGATATGGACATCAAAACAGCTTTTTACACCAGGCTGCAATACCATATTTCTCCTAATAAACGCCCCTGGGCTGCTTCAGCACTGGAAACTGAAACCTGACAATAAATCTGACAAATGCTAATAATGTGTTTCACACTGGCATCTGTAAACTATAGAGGTCCTCGTACAGAGGCTTGTGGAACTCCTCAGTGAACTCGATAAACGTTTACAATGTGCCTCTGAGCCCAGAGATGAGGACTCCACTTCTAGACAAGCTTATCGAGGTATCATAACAGTCACCTGTTTGACATAAAGTCGTTGATTTCTTTTTACTTTCTCTGCGTACATGCTCTAACAGACGGATCAAACTCGAGGCTTGTGGACCAAATCCGGCCTGTCCCTTCGTCTTGTCTGGCCCATGAGCGCATGCAAAGATAATCAGAAACTTCTAACTAGAACATCGTAACTGCCCGTTTGATTCAGTTCTGACATCACAAAGTAGAATAACTGAGGTGGAGAGCAGCTGATTTATGTTGAAATGTCACGATTTAGTAAACATTTGAAAACGATTTTTCAACAAAAAATTGCCGATTTTTGTAATTTACTTTTTTTTTTATAACAAACGTTTGTATTTTTGAGGACAAAAAGTTGAAAATATACACAATTTTCAATTTCACAATTTGTAATGGAATTTTATGCCAAAATGTTGTAAAAGTTGATATTTTCTAACAAAAAGATTGTAATTTCAAGTTAAAAAGTCACAGTTTTGTGACATTTGTGATTGTGTGATTAAAAAGTCTTGGATCTTTTAAAAAAGAAATTGCAGTTTTATGACAATAATTTAGTTGAACTTTTTTTTTTAAATAGATTTTTAGAAAAAAGCGATGTTTTTTTTGTACAAAAGTCATTTTTATGATTAAAAATGGCAAATTTTGTGAAATTTGAGATTTTATGACCAAAAAACCCAAAACTTTTAAATTCAATTATACCAGAGTCCATGAACTAGTGGAAAATCTGACAGCACACAATAATAAAGAATAGCCCCTTAACGGTAACCATGGTGATGATGTGGCCCAGGATGAACTAGGGTTTGATACACCTGCAAAAAAATAACTTCTTTTGAATGTGTTGCAGACCTGAAATGCGAAAGTTGATAGATATTAACAAATGAAATGAAACTGCAAATACATGTAACTTCTTGGTTTTTATTCTGTCTGAAAAGAAATAGTCCAAAATGAATAGAATAGTCGCAGCATTTATTTTTTTAGTAATATTTTTTTATACCGTGGTTTGTGCTTGTAGGTCTTGTAAATCTTCGTTGATGAGAGAAGCTTTGACACTGAAACTGTACGTCACCGTGGAGGTCACCAGAGGAAAGCAGTTGTCGTTGTTTATCTTTTCACGATCGTTGACATTTTTGGGATTCCCAGATCTCTTCTGAGTGTGGAAGAAACGTGTACAGAAATCTCCTTCCTCTGTGCAGCAGTGGTGGTGGGTTTGTGTGAATGAATGAAGAGTGAATGAACTGAACTGGAAACCTGATTCAGCCTGATACAGTTATGAATGGTGGAGATGCTGGTCCTGCCTTCCTGCTCAGCGTTTTAACGTACGTCTGCTGCAGACGCGCTGATGTCAGCCTGTAATATCTTAACACGCCTATATTCACTCACGGAGAAACCCTATGTATCATCTGCAATCAGTCACATATACATTTGCATATTCCCTTAAAGTTAGCATTCATCTGTAAATAAATTAGCCAGCGAGCGTATGAGTTAACTGGCTCTCTGTAGTAACTTTCCATAAAAAGTGATCTGATGTTAAAAGGTTTCATAGATGATAAATATGATGTGCAGCTTTTTTTAATCCAACTGACTAGAGCACACAGATGTTTATTTTTTTAGATTTAGCACTCAAAATATTTTTAATCAGAAATGGTTGCTGTTCGCTTTTTCATTTGGGTGAAAAACTGTTTGAGACAATTATTGTTGTCCACTGCTGAACTGCTGATGATTGTTTTTCAGTTTCCTCTTTTTTTTTTCTTTTTCATTCCATTTTTTTTCTTGCTCTACCAGCTCCACACACGTAACTTAACCTCTTCCCAACTGGAATTAATTTGCAAGTTTAAAGAGTCAGAATTACTTTGTTTTTAAGTCCTCATGTTTTTTTTTTGTTGTTGTTTTCTTTTGAAGTGTATTTCAAATGTGAGGTTTTTTTTTTAACTCAGAAATTTGTGTTTCTGACCGTACACCCCAACAGGAGCACTGCAGCAACTCTTGACGCCAACAATTAAATTTCTTCCCTTCATTTACTCAAGTACGATGCTTGCTTTGGAACGGCCCCACCCACATGTACGATTTCACTGGATAGCACTAGCTGTGTCGCCTTCATTTGATTGGCTGACACTTGTTTCAGTGCCTGATGATATTAAGTTTTCTCAACTTCTGATGGAAGCAACACTCCCTCTTGGACGGATTCACAACTTAGTCAACGTCAGTTCAATGTCAGTAATTCTACTCTGCTAGCCAGTTAAGTTCAACTTAAATTTGAACTTTAGTTTGACAACGCTAGCTTTGGTTAACACTGGAATAATGACTAGTGACTTTTGAAAAATCAAACGTGACATAAGAACACTAAAATTTCTCCAGTAAACTCAAAATTCACACTAATAAAAAAGATTGAGGCTAATATAGCAAAATGTTTTTGGTGAGAAACAGCAGCGTGACTGTGACAGTACTTCAGTAAATAAAGAACTTTAAAATAATGATTTTATTCTTGATTGTGTTTGTGATTCATATCTTAAGTGTTTTTGTGATTGTTGAAAGTCACAGTTGAGATCACTATTGAATTTTAGTCCTAACCTAGCCTGTTTTTTTTCTTGAAGCGTAACTTACTAACGAAGATGTTTTTACTTATTCAAGTTTACGAGTTTATAAAGAAGTGTGTCATGGACATAAAAGTGGAAAGTGAATCCCCGTGAATAATCTTGATGAGGGGCAGGAAGAAGATTTAGAATTAGAGTGGCCCCAGAACTGACCACTGAGGTACCCCGCAAGTCTATCCACTCTTTCAGTTCTGGTTGTTAAATAAGAGTTAAACCTTTTAAAACATCTTTTATCAGACAGGCTCTGTTTTTTTCTTTTTTCCTTCTCCGGAACGTCAGGGTCACATTCCTCAAACTCATTTTTTTCAACCTCACAGTTACTTTATTACATCTTGAACATAATGTAAAAATGTAAACTAGTGCAGATTTAGCAAAAATAAAGCTCTACTTCTTCAACTAGAAAGGTTAAATTCCGTTTGGCTACTTAACTGCTAAACTTTAAAAATGATCCAACATGCACAGTGACAGGTTAGGAATCAATAATACAGAGTCTTGTTTGCCCTCCTCCATTAGTATATTATGTTTCCACTGTGCGATGGTCCGTCCCAGATGCCTCCGAGCTCAGAGATGTTGCCTCTGAGTCTGGACAAGTAGGCAAAATGCCTAAACGATCTACATCAAACATTTCATTTTATCTTGTGCAAAAACAATCAAAATTTTAACTAGAAAATTTCTGAGGAAACTTCGATGTGATTGCCTGTTTGATTTAGCTGGTTTAAGGTGGAATAACTGACCTCAGAGAGCAGCTAGTTTCCATAAACGTTTTCTTTCAAATAATTTGTCATTTTAGGACAAAAAGTTGAAATTATACAAAATGTTCAATTTTGCAACTGTTGTACATAAAGTTTTCAACATAAAAAAAATTGTAATTGTAAATTAAAAAGTCATAACTTTTTGACATTTGTGACCGTAATTTAAAAAGTCTTGAGGGTTGGACAAATCTGTCAGAATTAGCAATTTCACCATAAAATTATCTTTTTTATTTTAAACAAAAAAAATTCAACATTTAAATTTGTGATTTTGCAAGAAAAAAATTGATTTTTAGTAGAAAAGTAATATTTCTATGAGTCATGAATTTTAATGACCAATTTTAATGAGTCCATAGACTAGCCATCAATCTGACAAGATAGCTGGTTCAGAAAGTATAGAATAACCGTTC
Source organism: Arrhamphus sclerolepis (assembly GCA_037176975.1). Classification (NCBI taxonomy): domain Eukaryota; kingdom Metazoa; phylum Chordata; class Actinopteri; order Beloniformes; family Hemiramphidae; genus Arrhamphus; species Arrhamphus sclerolepis. The sequence goes on from JBAMYA010000003.1 coordinate 8,966,458, forward strand.
TTTTAACAGTAACCATGGTGATGATGTGGCCCAGGATGCAATAAGCTGAGTCCCAATTCAGAGGCCGCATCCTTCGAAGGCCGATTACGTGACAGCAATGCGCCGAAGGCTGTCCCAATTCGAAAGGCTCCTTCAAATGCAGCCCACAAATGCGTCCTCCTTTTCCCCCCATTTGAAGGACGGGCCGGTGTATCCTTATCAGCCCACTCTATTGCTAGATGCATTGCGGGTATAACAAAAAAAATTCTATAGTAGTGGGGGATGGAGCAACAGATTATACTTTTAAATGTGTACGCAAAAATTAAAAGCCTAAAGCGTTTATGATGATAGGCTTTTGTCATTTGTGTAGACATTTTTTTTGTATTGTTTTTTTTGTCAGAAATCATCAGGACAATAAAAGAGCTCGTACAGCGGGTCCTTGTAGTTCTTCAACTATTGCAGCTAAGCATTTTTTTATTTATTTTTTTAGTGAGCAAGGAGCAGAAAGAAGCTTTTATTAAGCTTAGAAAACAGAACAGCCACCTCTTTACGGGCGACGATAAAACTGTTATCTAAAATTAAAAAAGTAATAAAGAAAACTTCGATCTCCATTCTCTTTTCGGTTTTGCGCTGTCACAGTTGCTAGGCGACAGGGCATATGCCGAAATAAGAACGGGGGTAAATCTGAAGGCTAGACCGCCCCAATTCACAGCTGCTGACTTCCGGTCTACCTGGTCTTCGAAGGACCTGGACTACCCGGCCTATGTCGACCGGATGTGGCGGCTGAATTGGGACACAGCTATAATTTGACATCAGGGATGTCAAACTATAGCTGCATGTAGCTCACATACCATATCCCATAATGCAATATCAAACCACAATTACAACATTTCTTATTTCTCTTTTTTAAAACTATTTTGACACAAGTTCCACAGCAGAGCGAAGGTCATGATGTTATTATTTTTTAACTAATTTAAATAGTTTTCATGGTTTCTGGGGTGATGTGCAGCCATGGTCTCCTAAATTAGTCTTTTTACAAGGTTCCTTCATGAATCTGGTGTCAAATTTATGCCTCAGTTGTGTGGGAGGAGTTAACCCGCATTTCCACTCTGTCGTGATCCATCCAGACGCCTCCGAGTCCAGGGATGTCACCTCTTGACTAGGTAACCTGACATTAACAAATTTTTGTAGAGTCTGTTGGAGTCTAAAATCTAAAGTTTAATGTTTATATACACATGAAATGACGTTGAAAAAGTGGAAACCTGAAACATCTCAGGTTAATTCTGTCAATGACATTTAATTATCAGAGTTTTCGGACATTTTCCATGTCACAACTTTTCCAACCAATCACAGATTTTATTTTATTTATTTATTTTTTTGGAGGGGGGGGGTGACGTATCAGCTGATCTGTGTCAGTATGACATGAGCCCCCCACCACCACCAAACCTCGTGCCCAACCCCACCCCCCAGGCTACAGCAAAGCGAGAATTGATTAGTGGTAAAAATAGATGACTGGTTGTCATGGCAACCACTCACAAAGAGCTGCTGTGTGGTTGTTTTTTTTTTTCCTTTATAAACAGCGGCATCTGTGCATTTGGACGTAGTGTCGCTGTGTTAACCATGCCCCCCCCAAAAAAAACAAAACAAAAAAACAACAAAAAAAAAAAAAACTTCCATTGGCTTTGACTCTGACTCAGTCCCCCCCTCCCACATCATGCAGCCAGTTACCACTCTGTTACTACAGCGTCCATCTTGATTGACCTGGTTTGTGTCAGAACCAGCCTCATGCAGGAGCTGGTGATGCTCCAGCAGCTCTGACGTCAGCGTCTTCTGCATCTGAGACCATAAAGTTCCTGATTCCACGTCGGATATGAACCATCTGTGCTGGGATTTAAAGGATTTCTCTTTCTCTGGGAACTGAGCTCACCTGGTTGAGTAGCAGTTCATGTATGCAGATGAGCTCCCGTAACATCTGGCCCCAGTTCAAGTCTGAACATTGTTAATTATGTTCACATCTTTCTTTTTTAAAATTTTTTATTTACAAAAAAAAAAAAAAAGGTTGTTTTGGAAATTTGCGATGTTGTAAAACACCACTTGTTTTGTCAAACTCGAGGACCGCAGGCCAAATCTGGCCAGCCACTTAATTTTATCTAGTCGTGAGAGCGTTCAGATGATCACGTATCTATAACTTCAACATTTCTGATGGAATTCTGAACAAGTGCCAACGCGACTGTCCTTTTTGATTCCATATTGACATAAGTGAGAGCAGCCAGGAGACCACTGAGCAGCTAGTGTTGTAAGAAATGTGGCAACTTGACGTCAAAAAGTCAAATGCAAATGTTGTGATTTTACAACAAAAAGCATAATATTTTTTAAATGACAAAAATTCAGGACAAAAAAGTTGAAATTATATAAAATTTACAAATAATTACAAAGAAATGATAACTTTTGTGACTTCTTTTGACATAGAATTACAAAAGCTGACATTTTACAAATTAGTTCAATGAAAACAAGGTTACAATTTTTGTGATAATTGTTTTTTAATGTGAAATAGTTCTGATTTTACTGCCAAAGTGACAAAAATTGAAACAAAAGTCATGATTTTGTAAAATTCCCCTATTATTATTATTTTTATTATTATCAACATTATTTACAATTATGGAAAATTAGCAATTTTGCACCTTTGTATATTTGCAAATTCACAAGAAAAATTCACGTTTAAAAAAGAAAATTTATCCCCATAGTAGTTGGAGTTTATACTTAGCTGTTGCTGTCGCTCTGTAGTTCCATCAACAAACACTACGTGCTGGTTCTTTTCTGCGGCGCTGAGCTTCGCTTTGTTTACTTCTGCAGAATTGACTATGAAGCAAATTAAATTGTATGTTATGTGAGCTTGAGATGATGAATGATGAGTAACAGGTTCACACTGTTCGATTTTTACAGTCTCATGAGATTAATTTAAGTCGTATTGCACAACGTGAAATCTGTAGATAATTAACAGCATGTTTTACTGTGTGATTGAACATATGTTGAACTGTGGCTACAACAGAAATAATCTGAGTGTATTTCAGGATCTAAAGACGGCGTCATTGTGTCATTAGCAGGTTGATGCTAATGAATCACTCAGTTAGACAAGCCACTTCTCCACATGTTTCCCGTTTTTATCATTGATGAGTTTCAAACTACAATTCTGGAAATGAGTCAATAATGGAGCAGTATAAAGTCACTGACTGGAGCGCTGCGAGTCAGATAGCGTCCTATGTCGCTGTTATTGGATTACGTCCTTTTTTCCTTTTATGTTGTGTTAGTTTATGTCTTAAAATAAGCCAGGAGATGAGGTAATGTGGTCAGTTTCCACAGCAACAATATTTACAATGGTAGTAACAGACAGTTGCACTTCTCAACCAGAGGAGGAGCTAATTTGAGTAGACCATTTTTCTCCCCGTTTCTCTGTTGTATCTGTCTACTGTGCTGTGTAAACCGGCCGATTTTTACGTTATTTCATAGTGCGTTCCTATTGGTTGGTTAGCTGACAGAGATGGGAGAGGCAGCGGCAGGTTGTCACACTCTTGAGACGATTCATCAAAATTTCTGACACTACTATGTCACAGCTGTCTTTGGTCGTTCATCTTTGCCGTTGTCTCGTTGTGAGATCTGCCACCACCGATTCTGAGCTATGATGGTACATTTTTACCACAATTTACCGTCTTTCATCTGAGATGCCCAAAATCGTAAAGTGATTTGATAAGGTCTGGGATATACTCACCGTTCACAGCGCATGTGTGAACACATCGTGGCTGACATTCGTACCCTGCATTTGTTTGAAATGTTGCAACATGTACCGTGAAATGCGCTGTTGTAGGTCAGAGGAACAGTTGAGCACAAGTGAACTGTCATAAAGCATGTCGCGAAGAAGTTGTAATGGAAATACATCTGATTGCAGCATACTTGCGGTTGTAGCATTGCGTGTTTTGGAGTTTGCATCATACGTGTTTGCAGCTCGTTTCTACGTTTGCTGCACGTTTGCGCCTGTCGGCCACCGTAGGGACACAATTACCAAATGTTGCTTTATGAAAGCTGCTGTATCAGGATTTTTCTTCATAGACGGACATACACTGCCACCTTCATCTTCATCATAGCTGCCTTTATCTTCATCAGTGCTACCTTCATCTTCATCACTGTTAGCTTCATCTTGGGGGGAGGGCATGTCGGGTAGTCGTTATGATCTACGGTTCTCCGTTACAGTTGAAAGGGTTAGGGTTTTTTCCCCCTTAATTGTAAGAATTAATAAAGTAAAAAACAAACTACCTTTTAATTTACTTATTTTTTTGGGAGAAAAATTTTTTTTTTTGCTAGGGGAATTTTTTAGATTTAAAATGCTTTTTGTGTTTTATTTGGGGGAAAAAAATGAACATAAATTGTAAGTGTTTAAAATGTATTTCATGTTTTTTCATGCAGTTTTAGACTAAGCTGTTTTTCGTCTTCAGTTGATTCAAACCTTTTACAGTGAGTTCATTTTAAATTTGAACCTCCGATTCAAAGGTCTAGTCCATTTGCTTCTTAAAATGAGGCAGATTAAAGCATCGTTATTTATTTATCTTTTCATTATTTATCTTTTATTAATGCTTCATTTGTGCAGACTGTTTTTTTTCTGTCATCTTGAGCCATCAGGATGTCTCAGTCTGAATCACAGCTTCATAACTGGAAAAATCTGGAAAAGCGATGATCATCAGGAAGAGCAGATCTGGTGATCTGCGCTCAGTGTCCTCACAAATGGGGGTTTATTTTCTTCAGGTTCAGGCTTTTGTGTTTTTTGTTTGTTTTTTTTTGGTCGTCACGCGCCAGGAAGTCTTGTCCTCTGGTCCGAAATGTGTTAAAAATATTCCACTAATAAGTGATGGTTTGGTGGTGGTATAAGAGCTGATGATCCATCAGAGCGGAGGTAAACGTTCCGATCACCAGATCCACATGGACGGTTCTGATGGAGGACCAGCTTCAGTCTGAGAAGACATTTTAGCAGCAGCCATTTGATCGACAGCATTAAGAACATGTTTTTTTTTTTGTGTGTGTGTGTGTGCGCGCGTGGTGGGGGATGGGTGAAGGGAATTAAGAGCTTTTATTATGTCAGGAAACCTCGACTGGCTCTGCCTCATTTCTGCGTCTGTGTTCTCATCTACTCCATACAGCCCACTTGAAACTGGTGCTGGTTCTGGAGCCAATTCAGAGCTGGTTCTGCTTTTCCACTCTCACGGAGCCCTGTCATGATGTCATCAAGTCTCAATCAGCATTGAACTCTTTGATTTTCCGTAGAAGAGCCACATTGTGGTTTTCCATCAGAACCAGAGTACAGGTCTCTAGTCCACCTCTGGAAATGTTGTGTTTAAGAACACCAACCCTTTATTTCCAAATGTTGATCAGAATTTATGAAAGCTGCTAAAACATTATTCCTACCTGCCGTTTTGAGTTGGTCCATGATAACAACTGCAGGTGATTTCCATTGTTATCTCGTTGGCTCTCCCTATAGGTCTAGTTTATGCTGCTGCCTGCAGCCCATTTATACTCCACTTTCATGCGTTTGTACATTGGTCCTTTTCAGATGTTATTTCCTTTACTTTTGCATTGCATTTGTGTCGTTGTTTAGCAACACATCCACCAGGGGGCGTTTCGGATCAAAGTTTCTGCTTCTTCGTTTTTATTTGGTGAATAATTGACTCACTAAGCTCCCTTTTGTACGTAACATTAAGCATTGAGGCTACGTACCAAAGGATGGACAAAATCAACTTTGTTGTTCAGTACGTTGTGGAGTTTTTGATCAACGGGGACTCTCTTCATCATGGTGGAGGATTTCGTGAAGGTTCTGGTCGCAGATACCTGGCTTGGCACCCGCTTTCTGGTTCTATGAGAAGCTGCTGTGTAAATTTAGTAAACAACAGCTGGCGATGGCAGCTAAACACTCTGATGCTCAGTTTTTTACCAATTGTGGAGGTCAAAGGTCAAACTTGGACTGGATTCTCAAGAAATTTTCTTTTCTGGATAGATCTGAACTTTTCATAAACTGGACTGGGAAAAACCTGGACTGGAACACCAGCTAGAAAGATTTACAGCATCGATTTCTTGTTATGTAGTTTTGGTTCCTCTAAACTAGAGAATAAGTAAACAGTTATCAACAATTAACTGGCTGGAAAATACTTCCCAAAATATATACAGTGTATATTTATATATATATTTTCAAGTTTTCGATCATTAATGTCAAAGAATAATATGCTGCGAGCTGTAATTTCACCGCTATTGATAATTCAGGAATTGGTATTTTTGTAAGCAGGTATTTTGAATATCAGTTTGAATATTATACCAAACAATTTTACACACACCCACACCCAAGTATTGAAAAAAGGGAAATTCATGATTTTACAACAAAGATTTATGACTTTAGGAGATAAAGTTGGAATTTTATATCTTAAAATCAAAACCTTATGATTTGGTAAATTCTTGATGTCACGATTATAGGACATGAAGCTGCAGCCACGAAAATGCCAGATGTTGTGGTGTTAAGTCTTAAATTGATGTCAAAAACATTTTTTTTTTACAAAATCTTTGTAAATTTGAGATTTTGACAAAAAATGCATTTAACAATGAAAAGTCGACATTTTATAACAAACATTTTAGATTTCAGGATCAAAAGTTGCTATTATATGAAAATCATAATTTTTTACAACAGAGTTGTGATTTTATGTCAAAAAGCTGAGATTTGGAGAAAGTCGATATTTTACGAAAAAGATGTTATATGCATTTAAGAAGTTGTGGTTTTGTGAAACTGGCAATTTCACAACATTTTTGATTTTTGGGCAAAAAGTTGCAAATATAAAAAGATTTAAATTTCTTTTACAACAAAGTCAGAATTTTATATCAAAAACTTGCCTTTTGGTGAAGACTTAATATTTTAAGACAAAAAGGTTGCAATGTTCAGAAGAAAAGTTGTCATTTTGTGGTTTTATTGAAAAATGTGATCACACCACAGAAGAAGCAAATTTATAATCTCACAAAATTTGAGATTTTATGACAAAAATTTACTTTTAACAATGAAAAGTCAAGATTGTTGTGAAATTTAGTACTTCACAACAAACATTGTGTTTGGGTATATACGTACACTCAAGCCCAAAATTATTCCTACCTCTGTCAAACACAAGCGATTTCTTAATTTTCTTATTTACAGATTAGTATTTTGCCTCAGATTTGATGTAAATACGACACGCATGAAAGTCTGAAGCCATGACCAATTTATTTTAGATCTAAAATGTAAAGAATCTTTAACAGGATAGGAAAAAAAATCTGTGTCCAAAATCATCCATATCCTATCTCAATAATCTACTGTACTCATCGCAGCCTACAAATGATTCTTGTAATTGTTCACAAGTTTCTGTCAAGTATCTGCCAGGATTCTGGACCTTTCCTCTTTGAAAAAATTCCTAGATCTTTGAGATTGGAGGGTTTCCGTGCTGTCACCTGTTTCTTCAGCTCCTTCCAGGTTTAAATCAGGACTCTGACTTGGCCACTCTATAACATTAATATCATTGTCCTGGAACCGTTTCTGGACCACCTTGGCCGTATGCTTTGGATCATTGTCCTGCTGAACGGTCCAATGCTCCCCCTGGTCCAGGTTCTCTGCTGACTGCTTGAGGTATTCTTCCAGAATCTTCATGTACTGCTCTTTCCTCATGATGCCTTCCACTTGAACCAAGTTGGCCCATTTACAGAGAAGCAGCCCCACAGCATGATGCTCCCACCTCCACTTTTCACAGTTGGGACCTTGTTCTTTAGCTTGAAGGCTTCACCCTTCTTTTGCTCGATAAAAGCCACATCTCTGTGCCCAAAAAGCTCTATTTTACGTTCATCTGACCACAGAACAGAGGACCAGAAGCTTTCTTCTTGCTCTAGGTTCTTCTTTGCAAAGGTCAGATGAGCTTTTAAATGCTTTGCTTGAAGCAGCAAGGTCCTTCTTGGTCCGCGTCCATAGAGACCACTTTGGTGCAGTAGTCGATATAGTCACACCACTTTTATTCAGTTCCTTCAGGACCTTGGTAGTAGTTCTTGGATTTTTTTCTACATCTCACTTGATCTTTCTGGCTGAGGTGACGCTAGTGACTTCTGACCGTGTCCTTTGAGGGTTTTCACTGTATTAAACTCCTTGTACTATAGAAGATATTTTACACTGTTGACACTGGCACCTGAAATAGTTTGGAAATACTTCGGTATCCTTTTTTGGTCTTATTTTGGTAATCACTGTCTCTGCATGTCATCTGTAGTTTTGCTTCTTTTGTCTTCCTGTCCTCATT
>JBAMYA010000003.1:8978783-8990196 GCA_037176975.1 Arrhamphus sclerolepis
CAAGCTAGCAAATGCACACAAACTAACAAGCTAGCTGACAAATGCTGACTAATTCATTTTGAGCTGGTTTGGATGTTTTTTTTTTTTTTTTTTTTTTTTTATAGTTATGGTTAAATGTTGTGCCTGGGGCGCTTGCAACAGTGACTCGCGTTACCCTGAGAGGTTGGAAGGAGGTGTTGGGTTTTTTTTCCCCCCTTCCCTAAACTGAAATCAAACCTCGAAAAGTGTAGACTGTAGATTAAACTGTGGACGGCAGCAAAGCAGTTAACGCAAAAATTAATAACCACAGCTTTGTCTCCAAGTTAAGTAAATATGTTTAATAATCGTAGTATTATGTTGTACTGCCAGCAGACACTAGCTACTGAACCCAAAATGAAAAAAAAAAAAAAATACAACTAAAACTAACAAACCTGATCCATTTTATGTTATACAGACTTACTGCTTTTGCTGCTTAACAATAGTAAACATGCATAGACACCTACCCAGCTTTATAGGAACAGTGTTGCTCCTTTATTTTTATGGTCGTCTGTCTCGATCACCAGGTGATGTGATGTTTCACTCTCTCTCTGTGATCTGTAAGTTTTAGCATCTATTTTTATCTGTATTTTATCATTATTTTATTACTGAGTGAGCAAGACATCATGAATATATCCTTCAAATGTGGACTGCAAGCCCTTCTGTCTGCTCCTACCTGAAATATTTGCGTTATTCCTCCAAAAATCGGCCAATATTTCTCCCGGGAGCGCAGTAAGAGGCAGTGAGATTGCTATGCAAGTCCATATGGCTTGCTGGACCTAGCAATAGTAACCAAGGGGGGCGGGGCTTGCGATAGGTCAATTGTGCACCAGTTTCTGTCAAGTATCTGCAGGGATTCTGGACCATTCCTCTTTGAAAGCATTTCTTGATGTTTGAGGTTGGAGGTTTTTCTGTGCTATCACCTGTTTCTTCAGCTCCTTCCAGGTTCTCAATAGGGTTTAAATCAGACTCTGACTTGGCCACTCCATAAAATTAATATCACTGTCCTGCATCCATTTCTGGACCACCTTGGCCTACACAGTAGGGACCATGTTCTTTGGCTTGTAGGCTTCACCCTTCTTTCACATCTCTGTGCCCAAAAAACTCTATTTTAGTTTCATCTGACCACAGAACAGAGGACCAGAAGCTTTCTTCTTTCTCTAGGTTCTTCTTTGCAAAGGTCAGATGAGCTTTGAAATGCTTTAGTTGAAGCGTGTAAAAGCATGTAAAATAAATAAATAAATAAAAAATAGGTGGATTGGTAGTTTCATATATGGAGTTTGAGTGCATTACGTGATGTTGGTGGGCTTAACTGTGACCTTCCATGTTCCCACAGGCCCCCCAGCCTCAGGCCTCCATGCAGCGGGGTCTGTCCAACTCCGCCAGAGGCGTGCTGTCCAACTTTGCCCAGGCCTCCCAGCTGTCTGTGGCCAGCAGTCTGATGGGAATGACCGGAGCCAAACACTGCGGCAGCGCTGGGGGAGGCGGCAGCAGCAACCGACTGCAGCACGACAGCCGCCGTCAAATCTACAACATCCCAGGTACTCACAACAGGGGGCTGATGGGAACGTGGATTTAGCGGGTCAGTTTGATCTCCAACATTTGATGCAGCTCAGGCTCAGATCTGAATCAGAATTCTTCATCCCCTTTGGGTTAGATTTATTTGATTTATTTTGCCAGCTTATGTCACATTTTAACTTTAGACCCTCATATCCAACCTGCTTTTGTTTAAAGTTCAACAAATGAATGCATCATCAGAGGTCATTTTAGTGGGTTTGAATTCCCTAAATAAACAGAATCTGTCATAGATCCCCAGAGAACAAGCGATGGTTCTGGACCAGAGTAAACGTTAGACTTTTGAACTGTTGGTCTCTTTGGGTCCGCAGGGTTGAACATCGCGTATCTGAATCCTGCAGCCGTCGGAGCCCACAAGACCTCCAGCTTAGCAGACCGGCAGAGGGAGTACCTGCTGGACATGATCCCGCCCCGGTCCATATCGCAGTCCATCACCGGACAGAAATGAGCCCCGCTGCCCTCCCCTCCCTTCCTCCTGAACCCCGACCAGAGGCTTTCCTGGAACACCCCCTTCCCATCTCACATTTCCATCGCATGCAGTGCCTGTCCGTGTGCCTACCTGAACCCACAACAACCCCAAACACCAACAGCTGTTCTGATGTACAAGAACCTCCTTTATTAGACCTGCATCTGCCTCCATTACCCATCATGCTCTTCTCATGCTTCTTTTTCTGAGTAGAGACGAATCATTTTAATCTTCCTAAGATCATTTACGCTCTTTTTAATTTTATTTTCCGTCTAGGCACTTCTAAAACTCAGACTATTTCTGAGTTTTCTTTATTTTTTGTTGTTTTTTTCAACTTTGCAACATTATCAAACCAGAAATTTACTCGCAAATTTATAATTAGATTTAGATTTTTTAAAAATGTTTTTCAAATTAAAAAAAATTACTTTTCATGTAATTTGCAACTTCATGAAATTTTCCTTTTTTTTGCAGATTTGTGAGAAAAGTTGAAAGTATTTTGATGGTTTTTGTTCTTTTTCTTTAGTTTATAATTTGTTTAAATTTTACATTTTTTAATGAAAATTTGCTCTTTTTTTGCTTTTCAAATTTGCTAAATGATGAAATCAGAAATTGAGTTTACTCACAAATTTATAATTAGATTTAGATTTTTAAAAAATGTTTTTCCAATTTAAAAAAACTTTTCATGTAAATTTCGAAGTTTTTAAAGTTACATAATTTGTAAAAAAAAAAAAAAAATTGCTAAGTTTTTCTGTTTATAAGTTCAGAAGTTTTTTTTCTGAGAAATTTGTGGAAAAAAGTAAGAAGTATTTTGATGGTTTATGGTCCTTTAAATTCAACATTTTACTCTCAAATTTGCGAGTTTATAGTTTGTTTTTTTTCTTTTTTGTGTTTCATGTTTTTTTTTTTTTTTTCTGGAAACAGTGAGTCATTGCAAGTTTACTAAGATCATTGATTTTTCTTTTTTTTTCTTTTTAAACCCCCCCCCTCCTCTACTCACTTCCAAAACTCTTGCTAACAGAAGATCAACAGGGTGCACTCTGGTTGCTATGCAACATAAAGTTTAACAACTTTGTCGGAAGTATTAGTTTGCTCACTTGGATTTGACAAAGTGGAAAAAAAAATTCCTGAGCTCTGCTCGCTCTTGAAAAGAGCATGCCAGCGTCTGAGAGCAGAGCATCACTCACATTCGAACGCCATCATCACGCCAATGCAAATCTGAAACTTCAGCCTGGAGGCTTTGAGGAGCCCCCTCCCCCCACCGGAATGTGAAGATGATGTCATCCAGGAGGTTTCGTGTTCTTCGCTTCAGGACGAAGCAGCGGGGAGGCGGAGTTAAGGAGGGCGTGGCTCCTCCAGCGGTCTCTCCTGCAGCTCCATCTAACCTGGACCTCCAGGTTCCTGCTCATGTTTTTAGATCATCCCCCAGTCCTTTTGATTTTTTTTTTGTTTCTTCTTTTGTCCCTTTGTGGCGGCGTCTCCTGACGAGTTGGCGGCACACCTGAGAGGTGTTGCGCCCGGAGACGATAATCAAGCTGAAACTTGTGAACGATCTGTATGGATTGTGTATAGATACCGAACGGAACATGGATCAATCATTGTGTGCGAGCTCTGCTCTGCACACAAGTTGCCTCACTCCAGAGGAGCACTTTTCATATTTCCAATTGGAAATTTTTTTTTTTTTTTTTTTTAAGTTTTATTCTTGTTTTTGGTGAAGAGGAGTGTTGGGACTGGAACGGTCCGGACGTCCCGACTCAGGTGGGTTTTTTTTTTTATGTTTTCTTTTTTTTGTAAACGGCTGATGAATGATTTCATACTGATGTGTTGATCTCTGGAAACGTCCCAGTCTGCCCAGTTTGAGGAGACAGACTCAGCCTTGAACGTAAGAGAATCCCACCATTGGAAAAACGTCACCTCATTTCACTTTTCTTTGTTCGAACGAGCGGCGATCACCTCTGAGCGCGCTCCGCTTTCACGTGGAGGTCGGTCTGGAATTTCAGGAATGTTCCAAACTGGAAACTTTCAACCAGATTTATGGGAATTAATTGGGTACTTTTGATCATTTTATCATGTACAAACACGATGAAGACATTTTCTTCACTTTGAGACTAAAACCTTTAAAAAGAAACCTAAAAAAAAAAGCATTAATGTTGTACATCGTCGATGATCCTCCGTCCAGATTAAGAAATTAAAATGTTTCTGCGTCTGCATCGGTGACTGCAAAATGATTAGAAATACATTTTTAATGGTGATTTCAGTTCTGGCTCCAAACAAACATTTTTCTTCTACAAGACGTTTGTACCTAGCATAGACTGATGGGTCGGACATAAAAGTTATTTATTGAAGTAACGTTGAAGTTTCTGAAACCTTTAAGTGATTATTTCAGCAGCATTTTTTTTTCTTTTTTAATGTTTTCTTTTTACGTCTGTCTGACGTAGAAAAAAAAAAAACAGTAATCGGTGGATAAACTTTAATACTTATGCAAAATACTTATGCAAACAAAAGTTACTGGAATATTCTGGAATAGTGTAAATAATTCAGCTTTAGATTGAGATTGGTGCTAAATCAGAGCCTCGCTCACCGAAACCACCGTAAACCTGAGAGTAGATCTGCAGTCCTGCTGTTCTGGGTTCATGAATGCTGTGTAAAACAGAATTTCTTTTTTTTCTTTCACTACATTAGAACAAAATTACACATTAACGATCATAAACCCAAATCATCAGACAGGAAAAAGAAGACGAAGAAAAAAGTTAAATGTTACCACGGCTACTACATGCAAACGTTTAATATCGTATCTTCTGTCCAACGGCGTATTAATGCGATAAAGTGAGTGGTTTCATACAACTTTGGATTTAAAAAAAGAAAAGCATTAATGTGCAAAAGAAATTAAATATGCAAAATACCCATCTTTTGAGGTAAAGATTTATATTTTAAGATAAGAGTTCATACAAGACGTTGATGTTGGAACGGTTATTTCAGTAACTCCACACGAGGTCGCAGGCAGGAGGAGGTGTAGTTTGTAGCTACATAAAAGTTCGGAACTTTAACGTTTTCGTGAATGCTACGCAAAAAAATGTTTTCTTCTCACCTTTCATGGGTGACCCAAGTCGTAGGCTGAAATGTTGTATATTTACGGACATTGATGAGTAGAATTTTTAAAAAGAGAAAAAAACGGCTTTTAAAGAACAAACAAACAGAAGGTTGAAGAAACAGCGTCGCAGTGACGTCAGAGATCACGTTCGACATAAACGAGTTTGGTGTTTGTTAAATTAGATGTTAATGAAATATATTTAACCTACTCTCATTGACTATCATTATTTATTATTATCAGCTACGCAGTAATAATCCCCCCCCCCAAAAAAAAAAAAAAACAACAACAACAAACAAACAAAACAAAACTTTACTTACCGTTACAGATGAACTGTTTACAGTCTGTTCCCTTTCCAGTTAATTCCCATATGTTCGTCAGGAAAGTGTCCAACTTTGAAGATTCCTGGATCTTAACTACAGGCGGCGGTTTTTGGTTTTCTGGTGTTTGCGTCAGTGTTCAGTATTGCAGTATTATTGACCGTCAGACGTTCTGAAGCGGGTTCAGGAGATCCATCGGCGTTTTCAAGGTAACGGAGAACAAACCTCGGCCCGAAACGACCAGAAGTTTCTGCGACCGCAGTTGCTTGACGAAATCAAATCCAACCACTTCCATCGTTCAGCAACGTTGTCGGCGTTCAGTCTTTCCTTTGGGAAACCTGAAACGGTAAATGAAGTGAAAGAGAAGTCGAGGACGCTGTTAAAACCCGACTGGTCCCTGCGGCGTTGGAGCTTCTCTCTAAACGAAAAAAAAACGACGAAGCACTTCCTTCGTGGCGTCTGAACAGTCGGCACTTTTACGAACAGAACCGTTTCCTGCTCTGCGGCGGACGTTAATTACAGCAGTATTAACGAAGCGGTCGCTAGTCAAACTAGCCAACAAAGCCACTTAAGGTCCGCCATTTTTTTTCCCTTTCGCCTCGTCCACATTAGTGCCGTTTTAACGAGTATTAGGGCCACCTCAAGGGAAAAAAATAAAGCTTAAATTAAAATATATATCTACAAAATTATGAGAATATAGTCGTAAACATGCGACAGTAAAGTTGTACATTTTAAAAAAATGTAAGTTTATGAGAACAAAGTTGTAATTTTTTCAGAATAAAGTTGTAATTTTGGGAGAACGAGGTTGTACAGTTTTGAGAATAAAATTGTAAATTTGTGAGAATAACAACAAAAGTTTGAGAATGAAATGAAAGTAAAACCGTGCATTCTTGAAAATTTAGTGAATTTTTGAGGATAAAGTAGGAAATTTGCAGGAATAATGTTCTAAATTTGTGTAAAAGCAGATTTTGCAAAAGAAAATTTGTATAGGCTATCTGACAGGGGAAAAACAAGCAATCTTTCAGAGATTGTTTTTAAGTTCTTGAACTGTGATCAGCTGAAAAAATAGATTAAATAGTCCCTTTCCTGACATTTTATCCATGTAATTTCCCCAAAACGCTAATTTTCTGTTTAAAATGTCGAATATAAATTTTTTTTTAGAAATATCTTCATGCTCGCAGAATTAACACAATAACACAAGACAAAAGTAAAGATTACTGGGATTCAAATCTCATAATTACTTTTTACATTTTAAAAGTGGGACTTTATTCCTATTATTTAACCTTTTTATTTTTTACTTTTTTTTTTTTTTAAGATTGCAAGTCCATCCCCATGGAATTAGGTCTTTTATTTTGTGTAAATTTACATATTGCCTCTCAATCCTTAAAATTTAGTAAATCCCATAAAATGTTTTTCTTCTACTGATACAATTTCAGCTTTTTTTTCATGTGACAATTTGTCAAGAAAACCTTTTTAATGATTACACTTTGATTCTTGATAAATTTAAGATGCGTTAACTTGACAACTTTTTACTTTTCCTTTTATTATAAATATATTTATTTTGTCTGTTATGTTGTATTTTGTTTAGTTCAAATTTATTCTCATGTCATTTTTTCCTTTAAGGAAAAGGATATTATATTATAAGGATATATATATATTATAAGGAAAAAATATTTTCCTTATAATATATTTTCCCCAAATTTCTTCCTCTTAGTAAAACTTTTTTATTTTGTAAAATTATTTTATTGTACATTTCAGACTTATAAATATATCCTTTGTCATTAAAAAAATGAATCTTGTAATTATATATACTTTTTTTTGTTAAAATTCATTCTCTAAAATGTTACTTTTTAAAAATATTTAAATTTAAATATTTGTTTTAAATATAAAAGATCGCATTAAAAATTTAAAAAATGATTTTGAAATAAATTTTTCTCATTTTATTTTGTTTTCTCTGGAGTAACAAACATTTGTTTGTTATATATATTTTTTCTTTCTTTAGAAAATAAAAATTGCAGTTTTTATTTTCTCTTTTGACATTTCAGTATTTGATATTTTCCTGTAAATCTCAGGGAGATTACGACTTCAGTCTTGTATATTTACAATTTAACTTCTGGTAAAAGTTGGACTTTAGATTAGATATTAATCTATAAAATGAACCATGACTTTACTCTCTCCATTACAACTTTATTCTGAAGGTTTTGTTTGTTTGTTTTCATCTCCAGGTTGCTCTAAAACTCTGTGGAACGGTTACATTTTAAAACGTGAACATTTAAAATTATTATTACTATTATTATTATCATTGTTCAGCCGTTTGTCAGTGCTGGAGTCGCGGTCTGATGTGGACGTCTGATTGGTCAGGAGTTAATCACGTGACTGTTTAACGGGACGTAAAGTAAAAGAACCAATGTTCACATTTGCAGATGATACATGTCTGTCGGTTCAGAGAATAATCTGGATTAGTTTCGGCTGGAATCGGACGCAGCGATTGTTTTTCCGAGATCAGGTTTTTAAACTTTTATTCTGATTGTTCAGTTACGTTCTGTTTTTTCTTTCTGTTTTGTTTAAACAAAGAAAAAGTAAAAAGAAAAAAAAAATAACAAAAAAAGACAAAAAAACTAAATGTATTGTCTATGAAATAAGACACGATATTTGCTAGTTTGAAGTAATAATGACTTATTGTACAGACGCATTTTTTCCTCCTCAAACTGAAAAAAGAAATTAAATGGTTGTACATTGTGTAGAAAAGCAAACAAAAAGCCATGAATATTGTGAAGCTTGTCATTTTGTTTTGTGATCACTGTGTATTATTGTGTAACAGATGTGCAAACGTTTGGGATCCTCCCCCATCCCCCCATCCCCCAACACCCCCACCTCCACCCAACAACGCGATCTCGCTTAGATGCATTCGTTCGAATTTTTTGGACGAGTTCGCAGGGAAGCGTTGGCCGGTTCGGGTCGGGGAGGAAGACTCATCAGGCGACCCGGACCAACCAAACGCTTTCCCTGCCAACATCGACGCCAGCATCGACATCCGTGCGGTTCGGCTTCTTCTTCTATTCTCGTCGCTAACGCAGGGAAAAATGTAACGGCTCAATCAGGTCTAGACCGACGTCTGGGTGCGCAGAAGACATTTTAGTTTTGCTTACATCGAACCTGACCTTTTGCACATACTTGATATTTAACTATCTTCAAAAGTAAAAGAAAAATAATGCTGTTTGAATACTGCCAGTTGATTGACAATTATGCATTGATTGAAAAAAAAAAATAAGCTAATTTTGGAGGAAATAACTTTGTAATATTTATCTCTTGCGAGTTATGTTTAATAAAGGTTGAAACAATTTGCTTCAAAGTGTGACATCATTAAGATTTTTTTTTTTACAGGAAAGCTGACCTATCTGCATGTCCTCAGGAGACATTTATTTATGTGTTTGGTTGAAAGATTGATTAATTAATTAAAATATGTAAATATTTAAAAATGGGAAAGTAAACATTTTTGTTTAAATACCTTTTTTTTTTTTTTTAATTAAAAAAAATCCAAACCGTTCATGAAGTAAAACATAAAATCGAGAGAATATATCACTCATTCACGAGCTACCTGACGGTTAATTAAATGCCCGACCAGAGAGGAGAATATTCTGGATCACTGTTAAACCACAGTCAGGGATGCTCATCACGAAGTCGCCGATGTTGCACTGGACCACTCTGACCAGTCATGGCCTACCTGATTCCTGCTTACAGGCAGAAACTAAAGCTCTGCAAAACTGTAGAGAGGACATCAAGGAAGTGGACTAGTGAGACTGTGGAGGATCTCCTGGTGTGTTTGGACTCTATGGACTGGGATGTCTTTGGGACTGCTACTAACAGTCTGGATGAGTACACAGAGGCTTTGACATCTTACATCAGCTTCTGTGAGGACTCCTGTGTTCCCTCACGCACCAGGGTGAGTTACAATGACAAACCCTGGTTTACAGCCAAACTCAGAAGGTGAAGGTTGAATAAGGAAGAGACCTTCAGGAGTGGAGATTAAGACAGATTAAAAGAGGTGAAGTATAGGGGCATGGTGGGGCAGCAGGTAGCGCATTTGCCTCACAGCTTGAAGGTCCTGGGTTCAGTTCCTGCCGGGGATACTGTGGGTGCTGGAGGCGTGTTGGCTTCTCCATGTCATCAGCACCCATACCCTGGGTTGGCAAAAGGGCTTTTCTGTGTGGAGTTTGCACGTTCTCCACATGTTCCCTTGGGTAGCTACCGTCACAAAAATACCCAGCAGTCCTGGCCTATACACTGGCCAGAATAATGTGATCCTTCCACGCGCTATGTCCAGCCAGGGAATCCTCTCCGCTCGGGTGAAAAGAAGGGCCTGGATACCAATGGCCACCTTAAAGGCCCCCCCACCAACCTCGGTGACGACTCTTTCCATCCATGAGAGACATCAACAAACTCTTCAGGAGACAGAACCCCCAGAAAGCTGCTGGACCAGATTCTGTCTCCATCCACCATGAAGCACTATGCCAATCAGCTTTCTTCAGTGTTCAGACATTTTCAGCACCTCACTGTCACTCTGACCCCTGTGATTATGATGATCCTTTGAGCACCTTGTACTTTCACACCTTAAAGTGATCACCAACTCCCTCCTGAACCTCCTGCAGTTGGCCTACAGAGCCAACATGTCTGTAGATGATGCAGTCAATTGCCCTCCGCTACATTCTCTAGCACCTGAACTGTGCAGGTAGCTATGCCAGGATCCTGTTTGTGGACTTTAGTTCTGTTTTCAACACAATCATCCTGGCTCTGCTTCAGGAGAAGCTCTCCCAGCTGAGTGTGCCTGACTCCACCTGCAGGTGGATAACAAACTTCCTGTCTGATAGGAAGCAGCATGTGAAGCTGGGAAAACATGTGTCTGCTCTTCTCCCAGAATACCAACAGCTACACCTCCAGTCATCAGTCCATCAAGCTCCTGAAGTTTGTGGACGACTGTTATGGTCCAGGCCCTACTGGGTGTTGCTTGGCTACTTTTGGTTACTTTAAGGATGTTCTGTTATTTCTACCCGTAAATAAATAAATGTTGTTATATCTTGCTCTCTGATTGATTGTGTTGCCACCCCTGTTGAGCCCTGGTCCTAGTAGGGGGTTGTAACAATGACACCACTCTCATCGGACTCATCTGGTGATGGGTTAGGGTGATGGTGATGAGTCCACCTACAGGTGGGAGGTTGATCATCTGGTGACCTGTTGCAGCCAAAATAACCTGGAGCTCAACGCTCTAAAGATGGTGGAGATGGTTGTGGACTTCAGGAAGAACTCAGCCTCACCTACCCCCATCACCCTTTGTGACTCCAAATGACACTGTGGTGTCTTTCTGTTTCATGGGAACCATCATCTCCCAGGACCTCAAGTGGGAGCTGAACATCAGCTCCCTCATCAAGAAAGCCCTGCAGAGGATGTACTTCCTGCGGCAGCTGAAGAAATTCAACCTGCCAAGGACAATGATGGTGCACTTCTAATTCTCCATCATTGAGTACATCCTCACCTCCTCCATCACCATCTGGTACACTGCTGCTACCGCCAATGACGAGGGCAGGCTGCAGCGTGTCATTTGGTCTGCAGAGAAGGTGATTGGCTACAATCTTCCATTTCTCCAGGACCTCTACACCTTCAGGAGAAGATTGTGACTGATCCCTCCTACTCCTGTCAGAGTCTTGGAGACACTCCCCTCTGGCAGGAGGCTGCGATCCATCAGGACCAAAACCTCACTCTACATGATCAGTTTCTTCCCATCTCACTACTCACATCTTCACAGGTCTACCAAAAAAGTCAGACAATTGTAGTTCATTCACTGCTGCTAGAGTCCTCACAAAGACCAAAAAGGTGGACCACATCAGTCCAGTTCTGAGGTCTTTAAACTGGCTGCCTGTCCATCAGAGGATAGACTTTAAAGTTCTGATGCTGGTC
>JBAMYA010000003.1:8997398-9014638 GCA_037176975.1 Arrhamphus sclerolepis
TGGGGTTTAGGACTTGTTCTTTTCAGCTTTGGACAAATGGAAAATCTCAATAAAAATTTCCGTTTGGGTGGTTCCCCCCCCCCCCCCCCCCCTTTTTTTTTCTTGTCAAGGCCCAAGAAAAATGGCTATATAGACTATTTCCCGTTAGTACATTGGATCAAATAGCCTATACACCCAACTGTTGTGAAAATGACAAGTGCAAGGAAAATAAAAGTAAATGCCAGTAACATTAGAAGCTTTTCTTGAAGATTCAACAAAATTGGAGTCAAGACTTAAAGCACACGTGATAATGCGAAGAGACATCCAGTGTTCTATTAATTTCTGTGGGTTTGATCATACTTTAAGGACAAAAAACAAAACACCACAAAAAAAAAAAATAAATAAATATGACATGGCAAATTTTACAAGGGCCCACGAAAGCTGCTTTTTGTGACATTCAAGGAGCAATTCGGGAGAAAATTGTTTTTTTCTTCCTTTAAAAATAAATAAATAAATACTGCTTTTTGGGCAATACGCAACATAATTTCATTCTGCAGTACATCTCAGATGTTGTGCTTCAATGACAAATCTCATTCCAAACATCTCCCCTTGATCCAACTCGACTGAGTAAGTATAAGAATTAATGCCATCCACCATCCAAATGTTAACTAGAAAATAGCATCCTCTAATTTTTTCACTACTTTTTAAAACCCAGTTTAGAGACTTGTTATTGACTGGTCTACTGCTACTGCCCACTTTTACTATAACTATGTACTCTATGCTGCCCATGTGAGGTTTAACCATGCCTGGAAGGAACCATGAATGTCTAGTGTGCATTTTATGCATGGTCTGTTATGTCTACTCTCTACACATTCATTTTAGTGTGTAATGTCTGTTTTATCTATTTTATGTATTTCAGTGGCTATAGCCCAAGCTTCAGTTCCCCGTGGGACAATAAAGTATAGCAGCAATTTTATGTGGTGTTGCTTTAAACCAATGTTATAGGGCCCTTAGTGGTTTCCATAGAGCATTCTACTGTTCTACTTCACTTTCCCACCAGAGAGGACTGAAGCAGAAACCCACTGAGAAAAAAATATCTTTAAAAAAAAAAAAAAAGAAATGTTTCCCATGAAGATTCTGATATTAAAAAGAAGGGGAAAAAAACGGCTGCAGCGTGGGTGGTTGGCTCAAGCCAGATTTCCCACCTGGTGGGACAATAAAGTTAACCCTAAGGCAGAAACTGTTCAAGCGCAACACGGAGGATTCTTTCTGTCCTGTAAAACTATCGTGGAGTTTAGGTTTAGAGTCACCGACTTCTCTGAACGCTCCAAATAAACGTTTTTTGATTTTCCAGGTCGCCATCTTGGAGAGCTCAAACCTTCAAACTCCACGACAGAAGCGGCTCCAAAAGACGCGATTATGACGTGACTCCGTTAAGTTTAAAGTCCTTTACAGCGCCGAGGGTCATTTTATCCAAATATTAAAAACAATTTAGCAACTTACAGGGTTCTCTGAGATCTCTCTGAAGGCGGAAAAACGAAAGAAGGAACCCGCGTGCGACTGCAGCTTTTATAAGCAGCTTTACGACAGCTGAAGTTGCTCTACGACAATCACGTCACCCCGGAAACCAGCTACGTCACCTTTTCTTTTCTTTTTTTTTTTCTTTTTTTTTAAATTTAATAAACCTCGTTTAAATCTTGGTTGTAGTGACAAATTTCTATCTAAATTGTCTATAGTTAAGATAACAAATTGTAAAACAATGAGGCTCTGTTACACGTGGGAGGTCCACACATGTCTCTAATGGGTGCTGGTCAGGAGAGATCTTCACTTACTTAGGCCTTATGGGTCTTTGACATGTTTGGATCAGAAGTAAATGTTTGATTACTGAATGAATAAACTTGACTGTGTAAGATTATAATGAATCATACTGGATGTAACTAAATATGACTATATCTGAGTGCAATGAATGAATTTTCCTCCACATTGGTCAAATCAGGAAAATAGATACATGAACAAATGAAAAACAAATAAATTATGCCAGGGGACCTGACAGTTAAAAGAAACAATAAATTATTTTAAATAAATGTTACATAGCAGACATAGTTCAGTGGTTTTCATGGCTTTCTTGCTCTTATAATGTTTTATTGTTTTAACATACTGTCTCAGCTCTCTTTCAAAAATTAGAAAAAGATGGTTTGTGAATAGAAAATTTAGATTAATAAATGAGATATTTGCAAGTAAAAGATTTTGATTGATAATGTAATATTGATGTGATTTGTTGATTGTGTAGGAAAGGGACCCAAACAACACATCCTCACAAGAAAGACAAAAAACAGAATTAGTCTTTTTGGGAAATAAATGTTCTGTCATGTGGCCAGAAAAAAATGACATATCTTCAACAGGCTGGTTAAATATGAACAGGTGACATAAAAATCCTTTTTGTATCTTTATAAAAATGAGTTGCAGGGATAAATCCTGTGAATAACGTTCAGAGATACTTCCTTAGCCTTATTTATATTTAGGTATTTAGAGGGAAGACACCAGATTTTCTTCCAGTCCAGGTTTGAAGTTATTCCAGTAAAATATTACATTTGGAACAGAGACCATGTCCTTTTGAAAATGAAATACTATGAAAAACAGATTTGGCCTATTTTACCAGTCAACTGTCACTTTCTAAATGTCCTTCCTAACTAATACTTTTTTTATTAAACAAAATTCATTTATTTATTCAGTAATTTTACATACATCTTAGTAATAATTTTAATTTTTTTTGCAAAATACATAATTGCTTTAACCTCATTTTAGAAAATCATCTAATTTTAAATTGTATTAACAGACTTTTATTACTTATTTTATGTATTTTCTAAAGAAATGTCTTCAAAAAAAAAAAAAAAGAAAAAAGCATAAACTGCAGCCGCCACAACAAAGGCATTAATTGAAGCTGTTCATAGCTTTGAAAAACATGATAAACCTAAGTTGAGGTTTTAAAAAGGTACCAGTTACACACACACAGGCCCTATATATGCGTGTGTACACATACACAACAACGCACGTAAATAATTTTATTTTTTTTAATCTCATTGATCCCACTTTCAGTTGTTCTAAAGGTAGATTCCCATCCTTTCATCCACTGTTTTTCTTCTTTTGGTCACTGTGCAGTGGTTGGACGTGTTTCCAGGAGAAAACCTCTTCAGTCTATAAACAACATGGAAACACGACAGATTTTACAAAACTACAGCTGAATAACTGATGGACAGTTGAGACCAAAGTGGAAAACATTTGGTGTCCAGAACCATTTCAGCAGAAAGACCCGTCTCACTGTGAAGCACGGTGGTGGAAGGGTGATGATCTGGGATCATTTTCCAAACAAAAAGATGTGCTGTTGCTCGTCTGAGCTTGTATTTCCCTCGTCTCCCCATTTCCATGCTGAAACAATATTTGACGTCACTTCTCGATCTATGACTGAATCAAGCTTTTAAAACCAGTTTGGTGGACACCAGCAGGGAGATCAGTTTAATTAAAACATAGATCATTCTTTTGGAGAGTACAAATTGCTCTGTGCTCTTCACAGAACTACAGCGTTCATACAAAATGAAGGAAAAAAAAAAAAAACACCCAACAAAAACAAACATACTTGGCTTAAAAGTGTTTACATTCGTTTTGAAGTATAATTTAAAAAAACGTTTAAGATAAGCCAACAAAATGACTCCTAAGTTGTGAGCACAAAGAGTAAACTGTAATATGGATGTAACAGAATTACAGTCACGAAATAAGTTGATAAAAAGAAAAATAAAGGTATAGAAGTTGTGTAGACATCAGGGCTTATTAACGCTTCACGTCTCTTCACACATTTATTCCCGTCAATAAAGAAGCTCTTCAGGGAGCAGCTCGATGCAGGAACGAGTCGTGGTCATGTGACGGCTCTCCGTCCATCAACCCTGCGGTCACATGACTTCATCTGTCCAGTCGCTCATCGGTTCTTCACTCCATACTGTCCGGGTCCGCCTGCGCCATGTAGGCATCCAGCTCCGCGTCCAGGTGACCCTTCGTCTTCGACATGTAGGCATCCAACTGGTTGTCCAGCTGCTCGCGGGTTACAGTGGGCCGACCCAATCCTCTGCCCCGCCCACGGCCACGCCCAACTCTACCAGGGAAACCACCACGTCCTCGCAGTCCACCGCGGCCTGGCCAACAATACAAGAACAAAAATCAGACAGCAACAAGTAAAAGATATGAGCAGAAACTTGATAATTAAAGCTCCGCCTACTGGCCACCTGGTTCAAACTGGCTACATTATTTCCACTGTTAAGAACATTCCCACAAAGTTCCTCTCATTTACATTTGTGGCCTTGAAATGATTTACTGGCTGATGATAAGCCATCATTTCATCCTGGGCCACATCATCACCATGGTTACTGTTAAAGGAATGGTTATTCTTTACCTTCTCAACCAATTATGTTGTCAGATTTTCCACTTTTTTCCCGCAAAATTCCCAACTTTTATCATAAAATTCCAGCTTTTTTTCTTAAAAAAATAAATAAATAAAATTCTTGTACAATCACAAACTTACAAAAATCAACTTTATATTAAAAAAGGAATTTTGTTGTAAAATGTTTCATTAAAAAAAAGGGGCAAAGTTTACATAAAATCATAAAAATTTGACTTTTGCACTTACAATCCCAATTTTTCTTGTGAAAATCACAAATGAAAAGAAAGTCGAATTTTCTGGTTAAAAGTAAATTAAATAAAATGTGGTAAAACTGAAAATTCTGAAACATCAAGGGTTGTTTTTTTTGTTTTTTTTTAGCCACATTAACCAAGACTTTGTATTGTACGATGACAAATATGTTTGTAACTTAAAATTATATTATTATCATTTCTGCTGGAAAATGAACTTTCTGCAGCATTTTATCATGAAATTGTATCAGTCATAAAATTTTATGTAATTAAAAAAAACAACAACTTTGTCCTTAAATCATAATCCAATAAATAAATAAAAGTCCCAAGTTTTGATTTAAAAAAAAAAAAAAAAAGCCACTTTTTGTTGTAAAATATTTTTAAAATCTTTTCTGACATCAAGCAGCTGCTCTCCACATCAGTTATTCCACTTTCTGATGCCAGAACTGAATCAAACGTTTTCCTCAGAAACGTTCTAATTTTATCCATTAGTCTACATTATTTCAATACACAGTGGTGACACTGACTACGTCTACTGGAATAACTGGACGAGCGTGTGTGCTGCCACCTCACTTCTTACGTTTCAATGGTATTCAGGAAGAACTGGTTCAAATTCTTCATCTTCCCACATACCATTATGCACAAGCCTATAAAGTTTTGGTCTTGGACATTTGCAGATATTGAACCGTGAAGTTTGACTGGCAGTGAGATGACAATCTTGAGGTTTTTCTGGAGCTCGCGGGTCGGCCCGCGAGCTTGATTGGTCCATACTTTGAAACCAATCCAAGAAGGTATCATCAGCACGTACATTAAAGTGGAATTTATGCTTCTGTGTCCCAGACACTGTAATTCCACCATTAACCACTAGGGGGCAGAGTAGGCTCTCTTCTGCAGGGCTGTGGCTTCAGCCCAGACAAATAAAATATATCCTTTGTGAGAAAGTGCTGATAAATGTTGAGCCACAGTTGGACTACAGGCACCGCAGAAAACCATCCTTCTACATGATTTTAAAATGACAAAGCAGCTGCAGTAAAACCATAAAACAGAACAAATCTACCAATCACATTTTTTGCTGTACAAGTCATCAACGCACATTTACATCTGGAGGGCGGTGCACTTTAGCTGTAACGCACTTTCATTTTGATGCAGAAGTACAAATCTGGCTCAGGTTGGTCTAATTTTGTCATACTTGGCCCTCACTTTTGTATGTTTTACACTCAGTTTCTACATTTTAAAAAGGTGTAACTTGGCTTAAACTAGCTGGTTTTTACTGACAGTCTTTTTTTATGATGGTGGGAACATCTGGATGGTGGGTGTACACGCTACCTCTGGCCACTCCTCCCCGACCTCCTCTTCCAGGAGCTCCTCCTCGTTGGCGGCCTCCTCGACGCATCATCAGACGTCCGGCAGAGCCGCGGCCCCTCATGACACCCCCCACAGACCCCCGTCTCCCTGCATAACAACAACAGCCATGAAGCGGCTCTATACTGGAACCGTGTTGGGAACCAGACTGGAATTTCACCAGTAAGACGGTGTGGATGTTTTACCCCTCAGAGAGAACAAAGCTCCCCTCATCATTCCTCCTCTGACTCCTCCTCTGAGGCCTCCTCTGGTCATCCCTCGCAGTCCTCCTCGGCCACCCATTGGTCCTCCACGCATCAGCGCTCCGACGGGTCGGCCCAAGCGGGCCTGGATGCTGCCCTTCCCCAGACGCTGCTTCAGGCTCTGACAAAAGTTCACCACAGGACGTTAGGACGAAATCTAATCAAAGATGAGGAAAAGTCAACCTGGAAGTCGTAGATTTGTTGCTCAAGGGTGACTGAAACTGCTTTCTGGAGCTTATTATTTCTACAAAGACAATGCAGCCACTAGGAGGTCCCAAGCTCCCAGGTTTGACTAAATATTTAGTATTTGTGGAGTTTTAGTCATCATCTGTAGCACCTGAATAGAGCTGGACGATATGGTCAAGATTTATATTTACTATTTGAATTCATGACCAAGAAATATGACGTTAGCATCAAACAAACTTCTTGGCATTGTCTTAATAATAATGAATATCAAAAATATTGAATATATTTCAAAGTCTTATTATTAAAATACTTCATACATGAAGTATTTTAATAATACATCGAAGTACACTGTCTAGGTTGTGGTATGAAAGTGTGAAAGTTTCTTTAGTCTTCAATTCTGAAGTTTATTTTTTCCATTTAGGAATATATAAAGCCACGAACTCTGTTTCTTGTTGCATATTTATTGTTAAAGTTTTAGAAGTAAATTTTTGAGTTTTAATCGCTCTTGCAAATTAGTTTATAAAGTCTAAATTTCGGTCGCTGTTCTGTTGTATTTAATTTGGGTTTATAAAGTTTTTTTGAATTTTCATATTAAATTTTTAGGTTAATAGTAATTTCATTAAAATGTAAGTATCAAATTATGAATATGTTTTGGTGTATTTAGTTTTTTTTTTTTTTAGTTTTCTACAAACTTCTGAAGTTTATAAAACCAGAAAGAAGTCCTACATTCCTCCTAAAGACATTAGTTATTTGTTCTTTTGTTACGCGTCGCCTGGATTATTTAACTCTATATCAGACGCTGCCTCGTCACTCATCTTCTGACAAGGAAGACACATTACTATCATTAGAAGATATTTACTGATTCGAGGAATTCTTCTTATACTAGCGTGTACAGGAGGCTTTGTTCATCTTGTGCTAAAGTTTTGGTGACATTTCACGACTACATTAATGTTTTCTGTGGCATTTAAGTTTAAGATATTAAATTTCACTAACGACTCATTACTACGTTTTCTGTTTATTCTGCTAAACGTTATCTTGCTAAAATAAGTGAAAAATGTTGTCTTGAACAGCAAAGTGGAGTTATTTTTCTACCATACTAATTTTTGTTTGAGAAATCCCAACAATGCTGAAACTCCAGATGTAAACTGGTTGTAAACTGTGTAGCAAGAAGCTTTGGATGAAGATGTGAACTAAAACTAATTTGTTGCTGCACTAGCTGAGCTAGATCTCAGAGTAAAGAATATTTGGTGCAGACTTGTAGGCCTGAATATGCAGTTTTATTGGGTTTATATCTGGGTTTGGACCTGGGTCCAGGACCTAAACCCATTTGTCATTTTCTTTGGGCCTTGTCCATGTCTGGCCCTCATGACACTTCTAAAACCCAAGTTTTCCCCAGTTTTACTTCATATTCCAACATTCTTTTTCTTCCTTTATGATAGCTGAGCATCAGGTATTGGACGGTCCTGAGCACAGATCAGATATGAGCAATATACTTTAAATTCTACAGTTCTGATCTGGTCATTGCTCTGAGGTTCTGGTTTTATTTGCAGAATTACTGTCATTTCTGAAAAATTTAACTCCAGATTTGTTGGCCATAAAATAATCCCATCAAGTCTGGGCATTAAAATGGTCCGACTTGAAAGAGCTTTTCTGTCCATCCGGGGGGGTTTAGTACTCTGGGAAAGCTGTACCAATGCATCAGTGGTGTTCCACAGGGGTCTGTTTCTGGGCCTTAAATGCTGCTCTTGGAGTCTGTTTTTAATGTGAAAAAGGTCCCGTTGCACTTCGATGCTGATGCTATACAAATGTTAAAAGTTAAAAGGTAAAGGCTCACAACTTGACTGTCTGAGAAACATTAAAACCCAACAGTGCCCCTGCCCCCGGTATGCTAACTAAACCTGGCTAATACTTCTGTACCAAGCAACTGAAATGCAATACTAATAGTAAAAGAAATACACATTTGCAAACCGCATGCAGTCTACTTTATATGGTTTTTCTTACCAATTTGTACGGTTTTCATAAGATCTGGTGTTAAAATTCCACAGCTAACTCCCCGTTTCTCAGTATAAATATAAACTTTAACAGGTTTAACTGTGAAAGACTTTTACCACAGAGCTACAGTAACAGTAGAAGATGACCAGTCTTTTATTAGTTAGTATATTTGTTAAATGTTGTTTGTTTCTTTTTTTTTTTATTCTGTAAAGCTCTTTGTGTTGCACAAAAGTGGTATCCAAAGAAATTTGGATTTCTCATATGATAGATTTCACTTCAAGTAACCAGGATCATCTCACTCTCTTCTTTTCCTTGATGGCTCTTGATGTCTTCGCAAGGACACATCCAACAATGGTTTGACCAGTTTAACACTGTGATGCTGATGTTTTATGAGCCTAAGAGATGCGCTACAGTGCGTGGTCCACTTGTACAGAGCGCCAGGGCTGCATATTTTCATACTGACAGACGACATACTAAACCCCCCCCTTTTCTGACACAACCTGAGACCCAGGTGAGCCTCAGCAGGAAGGACACACCCTCATTGCAGGTGCACCTGCACATGGGTGGTAGAAACTGCTAAAAATTATATGTATTAGCCGATTGATGCATTTTGGTGGTCAGCTCTCGTGTTTTATCCCATCAGTTTTCAATTTCCTTATTAGTCTTATCATTTTAAGAGTTTCGTTTATTGGCTTTTATAACATTAGATTTTATGTCCATTTAATCACATGTAACATATATTTTACCTTTTGTTCTATGAAGCAGTTCAGAGGTGAGACTTAGTTGAGTATTTAAATCTGTGCATCTTCCTGATACAGAGTTTTCAACAGAATTGGCGAGTATTTCTAACATGAAGTTGTGGGAAGAACTCTTCATAGTTCCCACAACTGTGTTGTAACTGCCAAGCCCAGATTAACCACAAACAGTCACTGGACTAGAAGTGGGCTATACAGGCTCAAATGTGACTGCTATCTGGGATTTATTTGAGACCTGGCTTGTTTTCTTCTTAAAGTGGAACAAACTAAATTTTTAAGACTCTTAAAAAGTTTGAACTCCATCACTGAAGAGAGAAAAGGCACTAGTTTACGGCTACAGAGCCTCAGCAATTCTAATGCTGTGAAAACTGAAGGGATCAGGCTACGTTCCTGAACCAGAACCGTTAACAACACCCAGAATGAAACAATGCCCTTTCGGAGCTCACCTGCTTGTGATTGAGCGCAGCTTGCACCGAGGGCCGGTTCTCCATCTGCTGGGCCAGCCGGCGGTTGCGGGCGCTAGCCAAATGTTGCTGTTGCATGGTGGCTCGAATGCTTACCGCAGTGGGCTGCTTGTTCTTCAGCATGTTAGTGAAGCTTTAGAGGTGGGAGGGAAGAAGAGGGAGGAAGTAAAAAAGAAGGGGACGGGACACACAGAGCAGGAGGAGGAAGCAGGGTTTCCACATCATTTCTCACATTTACGGATGCTCTTTAGTCACCCACGACCTCCGTCTCCACTTGTTCCCACTTATTTTCTCTCTCAATCACAATGACTACATACCATCACAGTTTTGAATGTTTTCAAACAAGCTCAGGAAGGTGAGAGTAGAGAGAGCAGAGACAGACTCAGAAGAGAAGCTGTGATTTTGCCACTTACGGGCCTGCAGCTGCTTCAGCAGGGGCCCTGGACACCAGCCGTGTTCCACTCAGCCACTTACAGCATGGACCGTGACATCAGCCGAGACCAGCGAGGGTGGCGCCGGTAACCAGGAGGGAGGGGGAGGGACAGGGTGACTGGGGGGGTTTTAGTCACGTCCAAACACGGACTGAGTGTTTGTTTCTTAGAGTTGAGCAGAGAGAAAGATTCTGAAGACAAAGATGTCAAATATGAAGACGTCTACAGACAGAGCTGATTTGTGCTTCACTTCCACTGAGAGAGAAAACTTCATTTCAGCCCTCCTGTCCCTTTAACAGCTGTACACTTCACGTACACGGGGCTGTGTGTTGTATGAACAAAGACCAATCATGTCTGGGCGTGTTCAGGACAGGTGTGCACTGCTGACTCAACCCTGTCAACTCCCCGTTAAAGCAGCTCTGCTCCATATTTCCTCCGATTCTAACTCCATTATAGAGCACCAACAGGGCCTCCAAGGTCGGGTGAGCAGTGCACACACAGAGAACAGCCACAACAGCATCCGTGTGGGTCCGGACCCCTGTCCGGACCCTGGTCTGGACCCCCACAGCGGCACTAAGACCTGTTACAGGCATGGCTGGACTCTGCTGCAGGTGACTAACTGCTGACAGGGTGCGTGGAGCCTCACCGCTCGTTCAGTGACAGTTTGGTGGTGCTTTTCAGCACAACTTTTTGCGTGGCAGCACTCATTTTCTTTGACTGTTGGCTCCTGAAAACAGACAGAAAAAAGAAATCAGATGGTCATTACAAGAATTAGCAACATCTGCGAAACAATGCAAGGAAGCTTTCCTAAAAATAACCGAGGACCTAAAATGGAGCCTTATAATAAATGGTTGTGCGGCTTTCCGACTGCTACTACGAACATTTAAATAGTGAGTAAATATAACTCGATTTCTGAAAAAAAAATTTTTTTAACAAGTTTGGAAGTTTATGAAGTCCAAATTCAAAGGTTTTCTGCTCTGAACAAATTTGCAGATTTATATATGGTCAGAGGTTCTGAGAAAATTCCTGAGTTGTTTTGTCTGTTTGTTTTTGACTTTTCTTGTAAATGTACATGTCTGTAAAGTCAGAATTTGGCTTAGAAAACAAAATTTGTTAGCCATTTTGCAAGTTTAAGATGTCAAGAGTGAGTTTTTAATAAAAATTTTTATACAAATCTGCAAGTTTATGAAGCCAACTTTGTATAAATTAAAATTTTGTAAATCAAAACTTCTCAGCATTTTTTTATCTAAATTTTTGAAGAATTTTTTTTTAAATAAAAACTATTTTATTTGTAAAGAGGTAATTTATGAGTTGTTTAATGAAAATCTTTGAAGGATATGGAGTCAAAATTTGATCTCTCACCATTCCCTAATATAGTGGAGTTTAAAGTCAAGATTTCCAAGTTTTTTTTAGAAAATTTTAAGCAAATTTGAGATTTTAAAGTTAGAATTTTCTCTATTTAAATTTTTTTTTCAGAATATTTTACATTTTCAAGTCAATATTTGAGATGATTCAAAATGCGCATATTCAGTTATATTCCTGTGATTGGATATTTGTTTTTTAGGGTGTTTTTTACCAGCTGATCTTAAAATTCGATTTAAGACAAAATGAAAGTGAGAACATTTTCCTTGTTTTAAAATAATCATTCCAGACATGAATAAAAAAACTATATACAGCGAATTTCACAAATGTAATACATTTGACATCTATCTATATAGACCCGGAGCATGAATATTAACTTAGTAGTTAAATATTTATGATTTACTTTTGATGTTTGTTCTGATCACCAAAACCTGACAAGAGCAGGAGTTGATGCGGTTAAAGATGTTAAAGAACGAATTTATGAGTCAAACTTTTTCATAGGAATATTCAAGACCACATTTATCTTAGACGATGCGCATAGTTGTTGTTAATTAGAGATATATCTGGTATTTTCCAGCTTGTTGTTACTCACTGAGGGCGTTGCGTCAGACGATGGTTAGCTTTAGCACTTAGCTCCAGCACGGTGCGTCCTTGTATCCTTCCGCTTAAAAACACTCTTTTTCGGTCTTTTTGTTACCGGCCAGCGGCTCTTAAAAGAAACATAAACAAATTCTGAGGAAGTTTCTGCAACTGAAAAGCTGAAAAGACGCGTTTCGTGTCGACACGACCGTAAAAACGTTCGTGCCGGCGGTGCGGGCGGTGGACAGACGCCAAGGGGGAAAATGGACCTCCCGTGCTGCGTTCAGAACGCTAGGAAATATTTGGGATTCCTCAGCCCTGTTTATGTAGTCTGAGTGCGACTTGTCTTGTTATAAGATTTTCTACCGCTTAAATACTTTTTAGAAGCTGTTTTGGGGACGGTTACAAGTTGCTTTAAAGAAATGTTATTTGCGTTTATTTATTTATATATTTTAAGCTGTTTTGTTTGACGTAAAGTTGAGCGTAGAAGAAGTAGCTTTTATTTCAACAAACTAGCTCAGCTTCTTAAGCCACACTTGGGATGTCACACATTAAACCAGTTCCTCGTAGGAAAAAGCGATTTTATTTTCCCCTCGTAAAAGTCTGTAAATTCCGTGCATCACAGGTGTCTTCGAATGCACCAAAATGAGACAGCGCTGCTCCGTCACGTCACATGACATCCCGCTGGTGTTAACGACAACATGGCCGCCGTAGTGGACGCTTCTTCTGGCAGAGATGTGATTGCTGAAGGACTCCTGGATCTCCTCAAACCCGCGGTCCAGCAGCTAGACCTGCACGTGCACTCAGTCAGGTAAGTCCAGGTCCCGATCAGGTCCTGCATTTCAGACATCGCTGTGTTTGGTCCTGTGGTCACGTGACCTGACAGCTTCATTTAACTCTGTTTTTGTAGCAGAATAACCAGACAACTGCTCTACCTCTTCATTTGTTTCATTTCTTTTTAATTTTCTTTTTACTTTTTTTTTTTTTTTTTACAGAGAAAGCCAGGTAGAATTGAGGGAGCACATCGACAACCTGGCCACAGGTAATCCTGAGTAAATCAGTTAACATTTTTAGGAATTTACAACACAGGAAATAAAAATTTCTTGAAATTACTAGTTTTCTCCTTTGATTTGTCATGAAATGTGATCTGTTCTACATCTATATCGTGTAATTTCAATACAGTCATAATTTTACAACAAAAAGTTGGTCGTTTTCTTTTTTTTATACAAAGTTGTGATTATATAAAGTTCACAATATTAAGTAAAAGCTGTAATTATATGCCAAAAAGATGTGATTTTGCAAATGTAAATATTTTATGACAAAAAAAATTAGTTTTTTACTTTCAAGCCATGTTTTTGTGAAATTCATGTTTCTTCATGTTTACAACAAGAAGTTGTGATTGTATGGGAGAAAAATATCTTGGTTTCTTAACAATAAGAATTGATTTTGTAAAGTTAGCAATTTTTCATCAAGTAAAAGTTTGTTTGGTTCTTTTATGATTTTTTTAAAGACAGTCTGATCAAACATTTGTGGTATTAGGACAAAAAGTTATAATTAAAATTATACAAAAAAAAAAATCAGAATTTATGTCAAAATTGCAAATTTTGCAAATGTTGATGTTTTATGACCAATAAATAAATAAATAAATAAAATTTCAGGTAAATGCAGAAAACCAGTTCTTTCTATGAAAATCAGCCTTTAAAATGTCCTGGATAACCTTTACGTTTACAATGTATGTTTGTCAGAGTTATGCAGGATAAATGAACACCAGAAGGTGGCGCTGGACCTGGACCCTTACGTGAAGAAGCTGCTGAACGCAAGACGTCGAGTGGTTCTGGTGAACAACATCCTGCAGAATGCTCAGGTCAGTCATCCGCTTCATGGAGTTTCTGTCAAGTTGAATTTGCGTGCAGGAATTCAAACTCTAGCTCTAATCACCACTGGCTCTAGTCTTTACCGTCCAGATTTACTCTGTCTCCTCTTTCAACCCATGGTCCTTCTGGAGCTTCTCCTGTTCCTTTGTCTTCATGTTACTCTAGCTTGGAGTTGCTATGTCTATCACCACTGCTTGTTTCTGAACTTGTCCACCACCACAATGTCCAGCCGATTGGCCATCACCAGTTTATCAGTCTGGATTTGGAAGTCCCACAGAATCTTAGCTCTTTCATTGTCTACAATCCTTGGGGGTGTCTCCCTTTTGGACTTTGGGACCTCCAACCCATACTCGGCACAGATGTTCCTGTACACTATTCCTCTTACTTGGTTCTAGCGTTCCAAGTATGTTGTACCTGCCTGCATCTAACACCCTGCTATTACGTGCTGGATGGTCTCAGGGTCTTCTTTGCAGAGTCTGCACCTGGGATCCTGTCTGGTGTGATAGACCCCAACCTCTATTGCTCTTGTATTCAGGGCCTGTTCTTGTGCTGCCATGATTAGTGAAACCCTCCATGCATTGTGAGGAGCTTTCTTGTCTTGATGTCAGTGGCTTCCATCTCCTTCTTTGGTCAGTTTATTATACCTGCATGGTATCTGAGTTCTGGTTGGGCATATGTGTTGATGGCCTGGACTTTATTCTTCCCATTCAGCTGACTCTTCGGGACACGCCTTACTCTCTGTAGGTACTTGGTTGTGGCTAACTTCCGTGCAGCCTCTTCATAGTTGCCATTAGCTTGCAGTATCCCAAGGTACTTATAACTACCCGGGACATCTGTGATGCTGCCTTGTGGTAGGTCAGCCCCCTCAGTTGCGATCACTTCTCCTCTCTTGGATATCATCTGGGTGCGCTAATCTGGCCTGAATGACATTCTAATATCACAGCTGTACACAGCTGTACTTGTGAGATGGATCAGTGAGTCGATGTCTTGCTCAGGATTGGCATGCAGCTCGATGTCATCCATGTAGGCTGATGATTGCTCCACTTTGGAACCAGTATCCATAGCTACTCTTCTTAATGATCGGGCTGAGGGGGCTCAGGCCTACGTAGAGCAGCAGTGGGGATAGAGCATCTCCTCGGCAGTTCAGCAGTTGTGTGGACGAAAATACCTTGTTGACGTGAGAGGTCAGATTGAGTTACCGTTATCATACTATCATCTCCAACCAAATAACCACTGGTTCCAACCAAGGAATGCAGAATACCATCTCTGATCACACAACACGTAGAACTTTAATGATGGGCTACAGCAGCAGAAGACCACAACCTTAATACTTGCAAGAGCGCAGCCTTGAAAGTGACATCACGTCAGGCACCAGATCAGAGAGTCAGAGGAGTGTCCTTTTCGAAAATAAGGCAGCAACTTAACCAGAGAAAAGGTGGACTTATTAGCTTAAGACAAACAATAATAGATTTGACAACTGTTACCGGTGACAGGAAGACATGCATTTTTGCAAATTACCGTAACTCTTTAACCATTTTTGCTATCTAAGTAATTCTAGTGGATTCTAAAAGCTGAGAAGCGCAGCTTTGTGCTGATATACGGTACATTATGGTTTTGGCAGCGGGGCCTGCACTGTGCTGAGTTGTTCAGCAGGGTGAGAAAGAGGAGACAGAGAATGAGCGAGAGAGTGCAAATAGAGAATGTTTGGAAGTGTTTAGTGGTGTCTTCTTTGTATATAATAATTTCATTGTTGTTAATGACAGTATAAGTTTATTTCCTGAAGGTTTTGAGGAACTTAATGCACCTCTTTTTTTGGTATTGTTCTTGGTAATGACTCTAAATAAAAGGTGAATATTGATTTTTCTATTAACATTTTCATATCTAAAACATTATTTATAGGACGAGGTTTTATAGATTTTATTTGTAGGTACGTTTGTCCTTTCTGGACTCTCTTGGCAGTTTCTCTGTTGTTTTCATAATATTCATATCAATATCAGAATTATATTGTATCATCCAAAATTAAGAAATATATTTTAGCCGTATTGCCCATTATGGGTTTTAAATTGAGAGTTTTTAAAGTTAATTTTTCTTCCAAAATTGAGTAAGTTTGGATTGCTAAAACGCAAATTAATAATATTTATATGTATATAAAGTCATAAATTCAGCATTCTCTGTCACAAATCTGTTTCTTCCTTTTTTTTCTCTTCCTAGTTTGTGAGTTTATAAAGTGTTAGTTTCTCACTTTGTCTTGCAAAGTTGTTTTGGCTGCCCTCTAGTGGCATTTCTGCTCTGCTCTCAGACTCTTTAATCTGATCATCATGAACTCGTTTTATAATTGTTCCCTCATCTTTACTCACCTAACGTCTTAACGATCGATCACCACCAGCTGCTTTCATAAAATACAAAAAATAATAACACATTTTCTGTTCTCAGGAGCGTCTGAGGAGACTCAACCACAACGTTGCCAAGGAGACGGCGCGAAGGAAGACCATGCTGGAGGCATCAGGGGTCTTCACCTCCCGCTCTCCCAGTAAACCGTAACCCACCCCCTCCCTTACCACCGTCGCCATGAGCAACGATGGCTGAGAAGAGAAAATAGAAAGTAGAAGAGGCTTCCTGCAATATTTACTCAAGTTTGTCACATGAACTGGTCTGCTTCAGTGTTGCTTTTGTAATAAAATTATAAACCCTTCACACTTGTGGCTGTCTTTGTTGTAACATGGCCCTCATCAAACATGATGAGTATGAACGAGGGAAAATGCACTCAAGAGATTAATGAAAAAACAGTCGTATAACTAGAAAAAACTTCTGAGGAAACATTGAAGAGGTGCCAATACAGCTACCTGACTGATTTTATATTGACTTAAATGAAAAAAATTGAACAACTGAATTAATGAAAGAAGCCAGGAAACCAACGAACAGCTAGTTTTCGATGGAAAGTAGGTCTAATTGTTTTCCACCAAAAAGTCACCATATTTGCAAAAAAAAAGAAATTAAAGACACAGTTGCTCACACTTTTATAAAATTTGCTTTAAAACAAAAAATTCAACTAAAGAATTTCCAATCTTCCTTTAAAAAGTTCCAATTTTGCAAGATACATCATACAACAAAAATACAGAATTTAAGGCTAAGAGGTATCAATTTTGATTAAAATAGGAAATATATCAGAAAATACTTACATTATTGATGGATTCATTCAATCATGTGTGATCCAATTTAGTGATCTATATTCTTATTTCCTAATTAGTTAGTTCCTCTGTGATGGACTGGCAACCTGTCCAGGGTGGACCCCTGCCTTTCGCCCAAAGTGAGCTGGGATAGGCTCCAGCAGACCCCC
>JBAMYA010000003.1:9024169-9053163 GCA_037176975.1 Arrhamphus sclerolepis
TGTGTGTGTGTGTGTGTGTGTGTGTGTGTGTGTGTGTGTGTGTGTGTGTGTGTGTGTGTGTGTGTGTGTGTTTTTACTCAGTGTTGATTTGTTTGTGTGAACACCCATTTCTGCACACAGAACATAACAATAGTAGGGTAGTGTACTTTAACCACGCCCACCTGCACACTGGACATAACAACTTAGTGTAGAGACTTTATTGTGCCAATTTCTTTTACTGAGGGCTAATCCTTTCTGCAGGGCACAAGGTTCGTGTGTTTATATTAAATTACTGGTTCAAAGAAGATTTAAAAGGCCGTTTAAACAGGCTAATCCTAAGCTAAATTTGTCCTGTCCAAAAGCATGAGCTGTTTGCGGAAACATGCCAACATGAACGTGACAAATGATGCCGATCTCATATGTTTGTTTTGTTGCATGTAAACATGTTAGTAACAACATGTACAAGAACATGCCAGGAAAGGGAAAAGAAAGAGAAAAGAGAAAAATAAATATATGAAGAAACATGTGTAAGGTCATCAGTTACATTTTTCAACAAAATAATTATTGAAAAGGGGTCATTCTCGCTGGTTTGTTGCAAGATAGTAAGTCCATGTAATATTGTAAGTCCTTTGAAATAATACTGTATAAAAGAGACATTTGAAAACCTGTCTTTATGAATATTAATTTGGCAAGAAAAAGAATAGTATTAATTAAAAAAGGCTTGTTTATATTAATGTCCTGTGTGTGATAACCAAACACAACATATTTGTAAAATAACTCAAAATCTTTTACTAGCGTCTTCCTTATTAACACAGATATGTCTTGCCAGAGTTTTTGGGTGTATCTGATGTGACCAAAACATATGTGATCATGATTCTGGATATAGAGAGCAGAATGAACATTATATACCTTTGATATATTTAGAAACTGCTTAACAGGATAACAGCCGTGTAACAGTTTAAAAGATACCTCTTCCACTTTGTTAGAAAATATCTGCAGGGTAACAATCATTTTTTCCCCCATGGAATAATTTGTTCAGACTGCAACCAGAAGGATAAGGTGAGTAAAAACATCTATTCTGCACATTGCCACAGGGAGTAACATTTTTAAATTGGATCAAAATGTTTTTTCTGCTCATGACAGATCTGTATGGTGTGTTGTTTTGACGACAAAAAAAACCCCCTGTAATAAATGCATAAAGTAGCACTCAGGACCATTATTTTAATAAAAGGAAATATATTGATTCAATGCCAAAAGGGTGTTAGCCTACAACAAAACACCTTTGGACCAAGCCTGTGAACTGATATCCAAACTTTTGTTAGTATGAACAGAAGAAAAGCCCCTGGAAATATGTTTCCAAGACAGTCAAGCATCCACAAAACCGACAAGAGTTAAGTAAATATTTCCTTTAAAGCTCAGGAAACATGGCAAAGACCATGTTTTAGAAACAAGTTGTAAAGTGAAACGCAGATTAAGCACATTTGCAGGAAATTTATAGCATACGTGCAAATGATAAAAGAACCTTCCAAAGTGGTGATAGAAAAGCAGAAATCTTGTAAACTAAAAACAACCCTGACAAAAGTCCCACCTCCCAGTGAATGTTTATTTTTGAAAGGGACAATGCACATCATAAAATGTGCCAAAGTTAACCAAAAAGGTTAGTTTTCATCTGCAGTCCCCCAACAACTTTAAAAACATATACAGAAGTACACATTAAAAGCAGTCATCTACCAAAACATACAAGTCATCATGATCATACAATAGTTATAGTGTAAAGTCAGTAGGCATCTTTAAAACAGGAAACAGGGTATAACAAAACCATAAAAATACAAACAGCAAAGACCTGAACATAAACAGTGAGTACAACTTTCATTGTCATGGAGCCATGATTTTAAGTTATTGGAGAAAGATCCAAAAGTGCTACAGCTTCTCATGTTTTCTGGTAATTTATTCCAGTCGTGAGATGCTTTAACTGAAAATGCATTCTGACTGAATGTGCTTGGTCTAAAAGGTATAGCAGGGTCTCCTCTTACTGTAGCCCTGGTGGCCCTTGCTGATAGTGGCAGTGGTGTGACAAGCACACCAAGTGGAAGAGGAGCAAGACAATGCAGAATTTTAAAGACCAGACACAGTTAGGAATCCATCTTCTGTGTATTGCAGGGAACTGACGAAGGCCAGCATCAAACTGTCTCTTGTGGCTCTTAACATTGATGCATAAACATACATTTCTGAGAAAACTGACTCAATAAGACAATAAAACATCAAGGTCAATTCAGAGACTATTATTGTAGTTATTTATTTATTCATTCATTCATTTATTTTGCATAATAACAGTCACCTTGATTCAGTGCAGCTTTAAATCTGGAGGCTCTACATGTGGTGTGAGTGTTGTGAAAACCTGATAAAAAAAATAAAATAAAACACATTTACCATCGTACAAAAGACTTACTCCTGAAAACATGAAACTTAAATTCCAATCTCCTTCGAGCTGGAGGGAGCGTTAACATTTCATCCCGCTGGAGGACACCTTTAGCTCAGACATGCCAAACACTGGAGTCCTCATTCTCTGTAATCTGCTTGTGTAGCATGCAAGTACATCTCTGGCCACAAGGTGGTGATCTGCTAAACCATCAAAAGAATATGCATTTGACTTTGAGCCTTTTACAAGGTAATTACAAATCACATAATTACATATAATTATCTGAATAAGCATATGTGGGAATAGTTTGTCAAAGACAGTCATAAAGCATGTTTATCAATCCCGAAGGTGATTAAAATGACCTCAGTACAACTTTAGAAACAATTTCAGTAAACTAGTATGTCTGTGG
This sequence comes from Arrhamphus sclerolepis, assembly GCA_037176975.1. Lineage (NCBI taxonomy): Eukaryota > Metazoa > Chordata > Actinopteri > Beloniformes > Hemiramphidae > Arrhamphus > Arrhamphus sclerolepis. Next base: position 9,026,977 of record JBAMYA010000003.1, read on the forward strand.
TTAGCTTTCACATTAAATTAGACTTATCTATTATTTGCTCAATGATGTAGTATCAGTGAATAAACCAGAAGGCTGCACAATTCATCAGTTAAATTTGATATTTAATTAATATACTACAAGTAATTACAAATGTCTGTCAGGTTAAACAGAAGTGAAAGGTTTCAAATGCAGACATCTGATTTCAAAACCACATATTTCTAATCTGAACCATTAACTTGCCATATTGCACCACTACTGACTTCACTGAACAGAAATAAACAGTGTGTACATGTGTGTCTCATTGTCATAGAGAGGTTAAATGTCTTGATGTGAGATGGGTCCCTCTTTTCCAGTCCAACCTTTATGCAAACCTGCATATGCATAAATGTGTATGTGGGTGGGATGTTTATGTCACACAGACTACTGTGTGAAGTTTGTTCTGATTGGTAGGGTCGTGTCAATCCAGTGGTTTGGGTTTGCAATCATAGAGGACCACACGGCAACTTCCTCTTCCGTGGAATCCATCCAGCTGACAGCCTCACCGTAACTCTGACCTGTCAATAATAAAATAAAATAAAAATTACGCAAGCAGTCGTCCATTACCAAACACTCACAAGCTGTAATCATACGATCGTCTATTTATGAGGTCACCCTTCCCATATGTCCATGAACTTTTTCTCCACTCCATTTTCATAAAGTATTGTTACAGATGGTTCAAAATCAGAAAATAATTACACATTTCTGAATATTCATTAAGATAATTGATCATCTTTGGTAAAAATGAGTGAAAAAAAAGATAATGGAATATCTTTTCAGCTGAATGCTCTCGAACTTTTAAAACATGACTGCTGGTTCTATGTAAGTTACAGTAACACCAACCATGAGGGAAATAACATTATCAGTAAATGTTTACACACACAAGCTCTCCAGAAACAACAACTATAACCCAACTTGCAGTCTATGTTCCTGCGACCAACCCAAAGAGAGAAATACAAATTAACACTGAGACACCGAGTTACTTGTGAGGTGACCTCACTCTGATGACACGACCATCTGAAATATCCGAAATGCCAGCAGCACAAAATTCTGTCCAAAATATAATACTCAAGTCAAACTGTTACCATGCAACAGCTGCACACCACTGTACAGGGAACAGAGAACGGTGTGTGATATTATCAGTGGTTCTCAGCGTAAAACGACCTGATGACAACCTATTTGATGCACCACAACACCATGATTGAGAAGAAACAGAACATGAAACTAAATGTCTGCTCATTGTTCTACATTTTGAATGACAAAGCCATTATAATATTTTGGTTTATGTTTTTTCAATTTACAGCTTCAAACAACATTTGAAGATTCAATATAAAAGACTGAAAACTGACAATATAAAAGACTGAACACTGAAGATTCAACTTTAAACGAGTGCCCTGACATGCTGCTGTGACATCACTCTGACCCGGTCTACATGGATCTGGCCCTTGTTTCCACGATAAAATCCTGAGTTTAGTGGTTGTGTTTTTGCAATGTCACAATAACTTCTGGCTCTTAAAAGTATCAGTTTCTCCCTTCTTGCCCCCCACCGATGACCATTATTACCTTTTGTTGATGTCACTGATTTGTCATTAAGTCAGCACGATAAAAGTTCCCAGAAGCCCCCGTTTTCAGCCTTTAAAATCTTTAATGCATTCTAAATTAAACTCGCTGGTTCTTTTTATCTCAGACAAGGAATCTTTTAGGGTGTTATTTACCTGACGTGTTTCATCAGCTGATAAAGACGAGTCACACACCATCAACGACACTCTGATGAAGGCGGAAGATCTACGCCAAAACATGTCAGGTAAATAACACCCTAAAACAATTCCTTGTCTGACATAAAAGGACCAGCAGGTTTAATTGTAAGCCAAGACAAAATGAACTTTATTGAGTTTTTTAATACATTCTGTTTTGGCTACTATGGCTTTGAAGTCAGAGCAAACTAATCATAATAATATATTGTTATAACAACTTAGTACTCAGTGTCAGTGTAACAGAATCTGAGGTCTTACTCAATTTTTCAGTGCATTTACCCTTTTTCCTCTAGTACTTTAATATCAATCAAAAAAAAGTGGTGGAAACAGCTGTTTTATCCAAATTTGGATTAAACCATTAAAATGTCATGTGTTGAGACTCGCACCAGTTCCACAGCTCAGACGAATCCCTCCCAGCTTGTGAGTCTTTAACCCTTCACGCTGCCAGACTGTTAGCTCGGCACAGGCTTCTCTCAGGTCGCTGGTGTGGAAGCCATCGTAGACCATTGTGTGGTTGTATGTCGGACTGATGGAGTGCTTCATCACCCGTGTCTTCTGACCACTCTGTTGACTAGCATCTGGGAGTATGTAGCTTGTGGGGAAATATAACAAAACAAAATGTACAAAACAAAGTAAAACGTGGTCTCCACAAAGCATTTAATGTTTCCAATAAAATGCCATAGATGTGTTTTGGCAACAAAAGTAATACTCTGCTGTCAGGTTCCTTTACTAAACAGTTTCTGAATGATGCTCACTCTGTTAGATGTTTGAATGACGTGTTTTGCTATAAGCTCAATTATGAAAATCCTAAATATACTGCACGTGTGAGGAATTTCTGAAGAGCATGCAACATACTAGCTGTGTCAAGTGCTACAAATGCTGAGTATCAGAAAATATGTTGCAGAGCTAGCACACCTTCTTACAAAGGAGTCTATGGGGCCCCCTTTTTTGGACAGCAGACCCTGAGCCTCCCGAAGCCAGATATGAAGCTCTCCTGTCAGAGGCAGACCTCCACCTGAACACATATACGCACAAATACTCAAGCGGAATGCTGAGACTCATGTAACTGTGACATTGAGGTACGGCATGTATATATACTGCTCACCCTCAGATCCATCTGGAATAAATTTAATAGAGAGCACAATGTTCCCCCTACTGCTAACGGAATCAGGACTCAAATGAACCTGTACAAATAATAAAAAGATTAAGTCTGAGGAAAAGAGACAAAGACAAAGAAAAGGGTAAAGCAGCGGACACCCAGAAGCTGAGAGAGATTAAGGTTACATAAAACCTTAGTTGAAATTCACTGCATGTCTTCCTCTCCCTTCAGACGTAAAGAGACACCCCTCCCCATTCTCCGTCTCCAACAAAGCTGACAAAACGTCTGTTACACAAACACTCAGACGCTCAGCAAATGTAAATGCATGGACCATGTTTAGTTATAATTCATCTGAGTGCACTCACAAACACATGCTAATTGATGTTACTGCCACTGATGATGTTGTCATTCATCTCGCTAGAATCGGGCCTGTCTTACCCGTGGCTGCAGGTCCTGCCACAGTGGCTGTGTGCAGGTCCAATCCCAGAGCCCCAGAGCCACCTCCACCTCCCCCAGGAATACATTCCTCCCCAGTGGCTCAGCATGCCACACAGAGAGGTTCAAGGTCCGACTCCGCAGCTCTCCAATACGCACTTTATACTGAAAGAATATGATCTGGATCAGAAGCAGAAGTGGCCAAACGCTAGGCAAAACTTTACAAGAGAGGGCTTTTTCTAACACCAAATCTGCATCATGAGTTTTTTTTTTCTCCCGATCATAAAATTGCTGACTAAATTGTTGTGATGCACAGTACTGGATATTAAGAGGAGAGCTGAGGCACAAATAGCAGATGGGGGTTTCTGTGATGGCTGTCACATTCTGAATCATGTAAATGAGTGTCTCACTCTCAGTGTCTGATCATAGACTGGGTTCAGTGTCTTCTTCCTCACTGATGTCTTCTTTTTACTGTGATTTGACTTGTCTGGCAAGAGATAGGTCTTTACATATCTGCAGAAAAAAAACCCAACACCCATACATCCATCATTTGATTGATTCGCTGTGTGACACTGCTGATTCAACACAAGCATTTGCATGAACACGCATTCACTTACGGGTCAGAGCGGTTCTTACGTGCTGAAGCAATGTCCTTACAGCAAAACACTTTCACATGGAGCTCCTCTTTGTGAGCATCGTAAACCAGTGAGTACTGGATGCGACCCCTCACTTCCACCACACCGAAATCCCCCGAGCTGAACAGACTCATCATGCTTCCACTGAGCTGCAAACACGCACGCAGAACAAAGATCAGCGCCTGCGTCACTGTCCTAAGCTGACTCATCTTGCGTCGCCAGATAGCTAATTAATCAAATGCCTGTGCGTACTGTGTAGCTCGAATGAAGGCTGTTGCTGGAGCTGGTGGTCCTCAGAGAAGCTGGATCTGGATCTGTCAGGCTGCTGCTAAGAGAGTCAGACTCCCCATTGTGACTGATGGTCAAGTCTTCCTATACACACAGACATAAGAGCACACAGGTGCGCACATGCATGCACAAAGCATTACATTTATGAACCTGATACTTCCTCAGATGCTTTTCACACTAATTTCAGAAACATTTCAGATTTCTCCCTTTTCTGCACATGTTGTTTCTGAGTTATTTTCATAGTGATAAATTAAGTATTTTTAGCATCAGGTTTCAATCATTTAAGGTTAGGTTCTTGGTCACTTCCCTGGCGTATGTGTTTGCCTATTTCATCTGGCAGTCACAGTGCTTGTGTTTCTGACAATTTTTTTTTAATACCTTTAGCCCAAATACATATACCTTGGCACCATTTCACTGAAAGAGTCTCCACAGATGTCGTACATGTGGGTTATGGCACCTTTATAAACACACAGATATGTACCTCTCTGATCCAAGTCCAATCAATTAAATCTTCAAAAGACTGACTAAAAGTGCTCTCATCCAGGTAAACACACAGTATTGAGTATAGCAGTTTAGTTAATTAAAACAGCTATGGATAGATTACGGTCATATGTATATAAAATAAATATGAAAATTTAAAAAAAAAACGCTATCTGGAACAACTGTTATATCACCAACTATTCAAAAAGGTAAATGGGGTAACATGTGGGTTTGACTCAGGGCTTTCACGTAACATCTAATTTTGATTCAGTGTGAGTTGCTGGAAAATGAAATACAGTTTAACTCAACAGGGTTTACTGGAACTATTAGCCATAATAATCGTGGCTCTGTGTGTGAATTACGGTCACCTCAGCTTCTTCCGAGAGGCCATTACTTCTCCGGTTGCACTCTATGAGCAGAATTACAATTATGTTACTCAGAAACCCCAGCTAGAGAGAGGTGCAGTGACGGAGAGGGATAAACTGTCATACCTTTAGTGTGCAAGGAATTATTTTCATGCTGGAGATCCTGTCAATAAAGATGCCATTGTGGTATTCAGATATTTATGTAGAACATCTTTTTGAGGAAGGAAATAAGAAGCAAATTTGCAAGCACACACCTGTGCTGCAGGACTTTTTGATCTGGATGTGCACACAGGTTTTAAACTTTCCTCACTCCTGAAAACACAAATGAGAAATGGTAATAAATTGTAATAAAACTGGGACTATTACTGTGAAAGACACCCTCACTAACCCTGCGCTCTCCTCATCCTCCTTGCTGTCCTTCAGTCTTCCCTTTCCCTCAGGAGACATGTTGTTCGTGGATGTTTCCCCTCTCTCTCCGTTGAACAGTTCATTCAGGGGCATATCTGCTACCATGGCAACAACCAGAGAACCATTACTTAGATCTCCCAACAGCAGCAGAAAAAGCAGCCCCACAGGCACATGAAACAGACTTTGCATGGATTGGAAACTGACCCCTGCTCTTGGTCTTCCTTTGGCGTATGCTGGCACGGATGAGGTCGCAGCCCGAAGTCCATTTGTGGTGGCGTTTGCCGCACTCCTCGCTGAACCACTTCCCGGACCGAAGACACAGAAGTGCTGGATCAGTCTCTGTCTCCTCGAGGATCCTGTGGTATCAACAGAAGGTCTTGATGAGGAAAAAAAAACACTCTCATATGCTCCCTTCTTCAAATGATGGATGATTTCTGGATACACTTCCACTTCTCTTATGGAGCTTTGTTCGATATGTAAAAGAAAAAGACAAGACACCACTCCCGTTCTACATAATATTTAAAAACAAACAATGGCTTACTGTTTTAGTAAAAATGGGGGGAAAAACTGACAAACACCATTTTTTTCTCCCATGTGACTTTGAATTGGACATCGTATTAATTTGGATACTTTATCTCTAAAAAAATAAAGATCAATTAATGTTTGTCTGTAAAACACAGACTTGTATATCAATTTGTGTTTTAGAGACTGAAAGACAAGTCAGACAATCCAAGATTAATAGCAACAGAGATCAATGTTCATTTTTTTCCAATTCTGATTATTTCCAGTTTTTCTGGAACCTACGCACAGCAAACTAAAAACTACCAGTCAGATGGAACCGAGTAATTGGTTAAACAAGGAAAACACAGACTATAATGTTGGAAGTTGCACAAAGGCCAAAGACTTCCACTGCACACATGTGAGTCTCATATAGAGGAGCTCAACTATTGACAGAAAGTATTTCAATATGTGAATTTAAAGTCCCTGTAATTCAAATAGATCTAGTTCTTTTGAAAAGTTTCAAACTAAAAGAAAAAAATAAGACCACACATTTTAAACCTGAAACTAAAAAGGTTTACTCTCATTTTCCAAGATAGGGATATCTAAATACCTATGGGTTCAACAAATGAACTGGTGATTAGCAGCCGCCATAGTCCATGTTAATGATTACTGGTGTTTTCCCCGCACATACAGTACCAAATAAAGGACCATCTTTTGGCCAGATGATGTTCATCTCTCCAACAAAGTCACATGAACATGTTCAATGTATTCTGGACCCCTGAAGCTGAGGAATTATGCTGACATGACACCATTTTATTTACCGTATCTACCGTCTGTGTATTTTTATGACCAAATGGACAAAAGTGGCTCTTTTGAGAGAATGAACAGGCACCTCTAACTGACCTAACACGTCCTTCATCACGAGTACGCAGCTCCAAGTCACGCTGCAAGACTTGCTGGATGTAGGACTGCTCCTCCTCAGTCAGGTGGCTCAAGTCAAGAGATGAGTCAACCCGCTGCCCCTCCATTCCTGAGAGAGAAGTGAACATTATCCTTAAACAAACAAGTGCTGCCGGTTAAGAACTGCACTGTGTCCTGGTTGTATTGTTCAAAGGATTGGTTAGATAATAAATATGCATGTAATTTATTAAAATTTCCTTAAGATGCATTCATTTTCAAGAGATCAAATCTGAACTAGATTTAGCAGGAGGCTGCTTTTGTTAGAGACCTGTGACTTTTAAACATTTTACAGAGTTTATTGGAAAAATTTTTAGCTGCATTTCAAATTTTCTGTGCTGCATTCACTAAAAGCTAACTGAACAAGCTAACAGAGCACAGGACCAGTGGACACAAGAAAACTGGAGGCTTCCAGTCTTACATGTCCCAAGAAGAGACATGAAACAACCCAAAACACTCAAACAGAAAAGTTAAAGACCTTACAATAAGACATAAAATGTCCAAAAAGAATGACACAAAAAGTGCTTCAAAAATCCCAAATGGGCAACAAAATGATCTTTAGCAGACAGAACATGTACATATTTAACATAAAACTCGTGTTTCTGGCACAAGAAATGCACAAAAGGCACAAGAAAGCAGACCTTGTTTTCAACCCTAATCTGTGCACATTATGTTATTCCACAAAAAGGCATGGTAAACTCTTATTTTCATTCTTCTAGATAAACTAAAACATTAATAAGGGCTACAGGTGCATGTATTGGATTAAAAATTGACTTACAACAGCATCACACTGCTGAGCAAAGGCTGAGAGCCTATGAGGTTAAAAACAAAGCCAGCAGAGACCACAGCCTGCAGCTTCTGCTGTATTTCATTGTTGATGAAGTTATTATATGCGTAACAAAAGAACATCAGAATTGGCCAAAAATTGGAAAAAGCAGACCTGTAAGAAAATCAGATAGGCCTATTGAAACTAGCAAAGAAAACTGTAAGTGGTGCATCTCTAGTAAAGCATACATTATGGGCTTTACAGTTTCTCTCTCTGAGAAGTGAACAACTACTGTGTGTGTGCGTGTGTGTGTGCTGTTACCAGCAAAGCATTAAAACACACTTGGAGGTAGCAACGATTTTTCCTTACTTTTACCCCTTTTCAACCAGTTTGGACAGTGTGCTGTTGTTGGGATGGTGCTAAAGCCAGTTCTGAGTTGGATCAACTTGGAAATGTTTTTTTTTTTTTTTTTGTTTAGTTTTATTTTTTTTTAAATTGATGACCTTTTACATGCTGTCAGCTTCAATGATTTTTATTCTTTCCTCTTTCAAGAACCCTACTTTGTAGGAGGAGAGCATTTTAAGACAGCCATTGCTAATTTTCTGGTAAACAGCAAGTGATCACACAGTGATCAAAGAAAATAATCTTTAACCAAGCGCCAACATCCCTATACTTCCTGGTTGAGTCCTACCAGGAAGAGTGATGTGAGTGGTGAACCCATCTACTTTGTCTGGAATAACTGGAGGCTTGACAGGCATGAGTCTGCAAAGACCTGGAAGAGCGTGAGTTCTGCCCCTTTACACGTCTTTTTCCGAGGCACTCAGGTAGCCTCTATTGACTCCTAGGGTATAATGCCCACCATTCCAGCAGAAATAAACATATTTATGGCCAGCGACAACAAAAATATTTTGGTCTCCATAGTTATATTTTACATCCACGACAACTACACGGCATGAGAAATTTTTTTTGTACCACAAATTGTATAGAGCAACAAAATTTATGGCGGCCAGCCAATCAAATGGCCAGACTTCATTTGATTGGCGACGGGCATGATGAATAGCTAGCTTTTGTTGTGCTTTTGTTTTCAGTTAATTGTCCTGCCAGACCACTGTGACCAGCCGTGGGCTGGCCTGGAAGGTTCTTAGGAGAAAAGCCTAGCCAAGCAACCATGCTAACCAAACATAAGCTACACGCAGCGGTCATTTCTGGTGGTCACCAGCATTTCAGGACCATTCCGGACCATTTCAGGACTTGTTATTCACTGGCTGACAGCGGTCAGGCTTGACTGGCTGCAAGGAAAAGACAACAGCCAGGTCCCAGAGCTCTGACAGACATTGTTTCAGCTCTGGCAGCAGTCATTTTGGATGTTGGAGCAGATGTTTGGACAGATGTGATCCAAATGAATGCAAAATAATATTATCATCCTTGGTTAACACAACTAAGCCTGCCAAGCTGAAATAATTAACTGTAACTGAAAGCAAGGTGGACTTGTTCCAGCCAGTTTCTCAGCCCTGCTTGTTCCGTCTCTTTCCAACATTGAAAGATGCAATCAACATCATTCTCTAGAAAACTTATGGGTGACATCACGGAGGGTTTGTCCAGTAATTATACAGTATATATATATTAACATATGAATGGACCATATTTTAAGATGACCTAGGATTCAGTTTCCACAAGAAATAAGAGTAAAGGGAGGACAGGCTGATGGGAATTATGCTTTAACACATCAGTGAACCCTTTTAAATCACTGAAAATAAACTGCTTAGAAGCAATGTTGAACTTTCTGATTATTATTCTCAGAACAGGAGTAACCAGAGGCATGTCAGGGGCATGAGGGACTTTAATCAGAGTAATACAGGGATGCAACATATTTTAAATAATTTGCATTTAAAATGTAGTCAAAACAAAAAGAATAATACTTTTTTATATTTAAAATTGAAGAATACAATAGCAATGGAAAATTCAAAAAGAAAAAACTTCTTTCTCTTTACTTCTACTTGTAGCTGTTGTCAGAGAGTTTTTTTGTTTGTTTCTTTCATTAGTAAACATCAGGGTTACTTATTTTAATCAAACTTTGGTACATTTCCATTAATGCTTCTAAAATAAAAAAGAAATAGAAATACAATAAGTATACCATGTTATGACGTGGAGATTCCTTAGTGGCATAGCACTAGGAATTACACTAGTAATAATTTTCACAAATTTACAAGTACATGCATCTAAGACAACAGAAAAAGTTATAAAACTGTCCACACATTGAATAATAAGGTATATTTCCTGGTGCCTGACGTAAGTGGTTTGTTACTTTATGTCGAATGTTTTAATCGCTGCGTTTTTTTTTACATATATACCTTCAATATTTTGGCTATTTTGTACTCTTTTTTTGATGTATCCCTCAATTAACCCGTCTCTAATCTTTAATCAAGGATGTCAGACTGCACAAGGAGGAAAATTAAAAAACAGGCCCGTGCATATTTTCCTCATCGCGACGCCGCGTGAGCGACGACACCTGTCGCCGCTTTCCTCAGTTAACCTCTTTTCCTCTCTGACCTAATTAAAATGCTCGCAAATAAACTTGGAAAAAAGAAATGCAATTCGCATTACCTTACATGACAGCTCCCGCCACTTCCATTTGTGAAAAGTTTAGTGAAAAGTTTCCCTCTCACGTGCGTGTGTGTACGTGCGTGTGTGTGAGTCTGACGTTTGTGTGCCGAGTAAACGGAGTGAACGTGAACACGCCCTCACAGACTCACAGAGCAGACAGGGAGTGTGTGTGTGTGTGTGCGTGTGTGTGGTTAGACACACGGATGTTTTACCAAATGACAGGATGGAGGTGGCATGTAAAGGTCCACCTTGTAGCTGCCCACACCTGTTAAACACACACAGAGTTTACACTACTGTACACACACACACACACACACCTGCATGGGGGCAACTCTGCTTGTTTTAATGCAGGAGAGACTAACCAGTAGCACATTAACCAGACCATGCTGGACTTCCCTTTCACTCTGTGGAAATGTGTTTGTTTGCATGTGTGTGTGTGTGTGTAAGGGGGGGAGGGCAGATTCAGAGTGGAGGCTTATATTCAGGCTGGTTCTTTGTCAACAGACTTGGATAACAGCCACCGTCTGCTCAATTGGGGAAACGTTTTTGTGTGGGTCTATTCAAGCCTGCAGGTCCTGGCACACCAGCCCCTCTGCTGCTCCCACAGGCCTCCATCAGGGCTCTGTCTCAGATGCATGCTGGGAGGGACTAAGCCCAACTCAAGCACTAACTTTCAGGACTTGTGACTTGACTTGGACTTGAGCTCTGTTGACCTGAATTCAGACTCGTGTATTGACTGCATCCAGACTCAATTCAGGCACGAGTCTTGAGATTTTTATTCTTATTTTTCTAATGTTATAATGATTTACATAAGACAATATCTACATTAGGTGAAATTCTAATTTTGTGTAAGATGCACATTCCCACATGCCATCGGTTCGGGTTACACGTCATGTTTAGGAACAATCTATTGATGCCAAAATATCCCCTAGGATTGTAAACTTTGCATTTACTGATTTCCCGTGTAATAGCAGGTGAAGTGCTCGATGTTCCGCCTGTAAGAGAACCATTGAGGAGATAATGCGGACGATGCCTAACATCAGTCATCATCTGCCAGAAATGATGTGTTTTAAAGACTATGCACACATGTTGAAAAAGTTGACTCAAAACTCAGATCAGATGAATAGTACTGGACTCGACTTAGATTTTTCTTTAGTAACTTGGACTTGACTCAGACTTGAAGTCTATTTAGGTACAGTATGATCCCCATCAGTAGACCCAGCTAGTCACTCTGCAGATAATTGGATCGCTCCCTCTGCTGGTGTGGAAAAACATAAACACATGCATCAGCATGTCACCTCTAAAGCTGTTGCATTGCTTCTCATTCAGATACAACAGAACAGACATGAGACACAATGAAAGGTGTTTATTTAGAGCCGATTCAAACTTTATAATGACGACACAAAAAAAAATCATACCCTGCATCTGAAGTATATATATATACACACACATTTATATATGAAATAAACATCCAACATTAGAGTGAATCTCTGCGTTATACCCAAAGAGAGCTGACACGACCCTGAATAAGAAGTGGGTCAAATCACAAAACAAAAGCAAAGGTACACATACAGTATATTTGCCACTTATTAATATTCCACAGAAGCTGAAAACATCTTCCTTAAATGACCATATATAAAAATTTCTCTTTCATTTATTTGTTTTGGTTCTCTTTACCTACTTTAGAATTTGTGTGAAAATATAATTATCATTTGAATAATATTTTTGCATGGCTATAACTATTCTAACAGTTTAAAAACTCTCAGACCCAAATGTGTGGAAGGCAGATATTTAAAAAGATGGCTCAAATATGCATGAAACAGAGAAGTGCTCTTAGATGACAGGCAGGGTCTATTTTTGAGCTTTTTAGAAGAAAATGTTCAAAAATACTTGTCATGTCTTAGCCTGACGTACTGTCTGCATGGGATTATGTAACTCTTTTTCTCAGCTGTACAACACAGCTGAAAAAGAGAAAACTCATTAACACATGTCAGATATTTGTAAGAGGAGAAATTGCTATTTTAAGAATGTATCAAGTTTAATTCTAAGTCCGTTACTGAAAGTCCTGGGGATATCATGCCTCTTTTGTTCAGCTTTATGAAAACTAACTGCAAAATGATTTGTAAACTAAACTTTCAAGTGTAAACGCACAATTTTGAGAAAATTTCCCTCTTATAAACACATCCATCACACAGGGGTACACATGGGGACATCGACTGAAAATGTCAGGGGCAAAAAAGAGAGAGAAAAAAATCTTGCTCCTGTTCCTCGATGAGTCACCGCTCTGCTGCTGCTTCTGTCCTCCATCTTTCTCTGATTGTCCTTCAGACATTTTGCTCTCACTGCGGCTGCTCGCTGTACAAAGACAGAACAAACTGCTTATGGACTAATGGCATTTGTGACTAGACTGAAAATGCAACTTAATTTGGTATGTTCAAGGTGAATCGCTTTGGACTGCACACACTGTGCTGGTAACAATTCCTGCCACCAGAGGCTGCTGGTGAATCCCTGAAAACAGCAAAACACATACCTGAGAGATTCTTTGTTTTCTAGCACCTATGTGTTCAAACTCACATTGGGTCATAGCTGCTCTGCTCCTTGGATTTGAGGAAACGCATAGCAAGGAGGCCACCTGCCTGCAGACACAGCACGAGTATGATGCCGCCTACGAAGCTGGACATGTTGAACTTGGCTTGGGAGAACTCAGGGGTTGAGTTGGTGTCAGTTGCATCACCTTAAGCGAAGATACAGAATTCTGTGGGTCTGCAGTCTTTTGTTATCAAACCAAAAAGAGAAGTTGAAGGAAATAATGTTTCTTTTTTTCTGTTTTTTGTTTGTTTTAGTTTGTTCTTTTAGCTGCATAGATTTTGCTTGTAAAAACAGCAGAATGTCTTCAGGGAACTCTTACACAAATTATAAATGTTTGACGCAAGACAAGAGGGAGGGAGAGCAAACAAAAGATGCTGAAGAATGACGGGTCCAATTTACCTGAGTCACCTCCACTTTCACCGGCAGCAACAGTCTCTACAACTGAGAAATGAAATATGTAACAGGATTAGTGATGTCCGTAAGAAATCATTCGTGTCTGTTTTTGTGGCTCTTGTTTGGTACCTGTGCACAGTTCAGAGACTCTGGTCCAGCTACAGTTCATACCAATGTCCGCAGAATCACCCCCATCAGTCACACACATGCCCGTGTCATTCCCTGGTCAAAAAGAAGAAAAAAAGAAGAGTTTTTAATAGGTGCTTGTGTGTGTTCCTGGCATGCTAAATAATTCAATCTTCTTGTACAAATGAAAGGAGCTAATATTACAGCAGCTGTGATGATTGAATTACTATCAGAGGTCAGCCGTGTGTGTTATTGTCTGTGTGCTCTTGTGTGTGTGCATCTGTGCATGTGTCACCAGTCGGGCAAAGCCTCCAGACGCAGCCTGTCAGGTTAAGCATGGAGTCCCCAACGCACAGGTCACACGATTCAGCTTGAGAACAGTCTGCAGGAGGGACAAAATTAGCAGTCAATCGGCAGTGTCAGTCAAGACCAAATAAACTGGCCTATGCACACACCCTACCACTGAAATGTATGAACTGTTTCAATATTGCAAGAAATATGAGTAATCTGGGTGATGTCAATGAAACAATGGTAAATTCTCATTTTCTGTGATATTTTTTTTTACGTAGATTGGTCTGTGAGAGAAAACAAAGAACAAGACATTCACTGAAAATTAGAAACTTTTATCAGACTCTAGAAATAAGAAATGTAGAACAGTAGCCTATACATCAGATGGCAAGTACAGGACATGAGCACAGGAAGACACAAGACTAAAAAACACAGACATGGTCCCAAAGTGAGAAACTAAATTCAAGATGTGGACAGATCAATACCTGACTGTGAGCACACACAGGGAACCATTGCTAGAAGCAGCAGAGTGGTGCAGAGGACCTTCATCGCCAATTGTTGCATTCTGACAGCCACAGAACCCTAATACCTGCAACTGACACTTGTAAATTTTGAGATCAGAGTAGAAAAAATGTCGGCAAGAAGGTTTTAAATCAAAATAGCTTCAGGTAGTCCTTGAAAGAGAGTCCAATACTTTCCAATAGAGATACGATTCCCAGGAAGGACACAGAAAGAACGAAACACAGACAGGAGATCTGTGTAACATGAGCGAGACCAAACTTGGTTCCCTGGCAACCAAGTGGCCCACCTCAACCCTCCTGAAATAGACACCAGTTTGAGCGGACTGACACCTGTTTACCTCAACAGACAAAGCATGAACACACAGACACACATCTACTGTCGTCACTCCTGTATCTTTCCAAATATCTTAAACAATAGAGTCAAATATGTTGTTTTTCTTTCATGTTCCAAAGTTAACAGTCACATAGTGGAGAGAAAGAATGAGCTCCACCTTGTTTATTTCTTTTTAAAAAAATCTGTGTTCAATTTTTTTTTTTTTTTTTTTTTTTTTTGGGCCACTGCGTAACCTAGTGGTTAAAGCAGACGACCCATATACAGAGGCTCAGTCCTCATGCAGCGGTTGCGGGTTCAACTCCAGCCCCATGACCCTTTGCTGTGTGTCTCCCCCATTCTCTCTGCCCCACATTCCTGTCTCTCCTGACTGTCAATAAAGGCCACTAGTGCAAAAAAAAAAATTAAATAAAAAAAAAAAATCTGTGTTCACTTTGTGAGCCTTCAGCATTGATACAAACATGAAAAATCTATTTCAGTTGGACCAAAATAACAGACAGACAGCCTTTCTGGAAAAACATACACACACAAAAACGTGTAAAAATGGCTTTTAAGATTTCATTTTGAGCAGTTCTGAGTCAGTTAAAGTGAGCAACTGCTGGGGATGTTGAATGAACCTACAAGAACCAAACAACCTCAGCAGGAGCTGGTTAGGTTTGTTTCCCTGTGGACATCCAACAGCTCTGTGAGTGCACTCACTTTAATAAGAGGTGTGTCTGATATAACGACTCTGGTTATTAAAACTGTTTTGATCACTTAAAAAATTTGTGTTTATTAGAGCTGCAATGGAATTCTAATGTTTTGGGTTTAATTCTTTCTTTCTTTCTTTTTTGCTATTATTTTTCTCGATCCTTTGTTAATCTAGTTAATTAGATTACATAATTTTTAGGTGCTTATTTTGGCATATTTGTGGTTATATTTCCATTTAAATCTTAGTGGTACAGTTTATTTTCGCTGCTTCAATTCACTTTTTTGTGTATTATATGTACCCAAATAGATATAAAGACGTCTCTATTGACATCTCCACATGAAGAAAGATCCAATATAACCTGTGTATACTCCTCAGAGTGTGGCAAAACGTAATAGCTGCAATTGAACTGAAATGCAAGACATGGAGTCTGAATAAAGATAAAACTGACAAGGAAATGAATTCATTTATTTAGATAACTGGGTGAATAATGTGTTTAATTGTATTCCGAGAGTGAAAGGAGGCTAAATCTGCCCTAAGATGGCCATATCGCTCTCACCTGTGCTCCTTTACAGAAACAAGCAAATGCACCAGAACAAAAAGTCCTCCAACCTGCCACATGTTGCTTTGTGATGCAGATGCTGAGTCATAGCAAGCAATCAGGGTCTCGAAAGCTGACGGGCTGAGTTCAGCATCACGACACACTTTTCACGTCGGTCCAGTGAATTCTACCTTCACCAGCTCATCCAGTCACACTGACGTGGCACCCACGTTTCATATATGCTTAACCTACCGTTCAATATCTGGATAGATTCTCAAAGGAAGAAGAATATATATATATATATGTGTATGTATATATTCCACAGTCGTACTCAACATGAGTTCCTTCACCTACCGATGTACCCACTGTCTAAAAAAAAAAAGAAAACAAGAAAACAACACTGCTACAGACTCACACGAGACAAACTCACAGATTAAGTAGTTTATGCAATAATTAACGTGTGATAATATATTTTCTTCAGAGATTAAAGTATAATAATCAAATAATATGGAATTCTTTACATTTAGTTTACGGTGGTATCCCCAGGAGGAGTTCTTATAAACATATGGTCGTGTTGTTATGAAAATCTGATTGTACAAAAGCAGAAAAATGTCAAAATTTGGTGAGGTTTGTTAATACAGGTGACATGAAGCTAAAAAGCGTTGCTTCAGATCATCTCACTGACGTCGGGAGGAAGCATATCCTAATAAGGCTCGAGAAGATCGAGATTCCCTCGGATAGAACATTGCTATGCGACCACGGCCACGCAGACAGCAGTCCTGGCCAGCCTGCATCGCCCACGCTGACTATCAAACAGGGGATGCCACAGATTCCCTGTAAGCTGCGTTGCAGCAGGAGGGAAGGGGCGTACCTATGTTGAGCTGATGTTTAACAAAAGAAAAACAAATGCGTTGGAGGGACGGGGGTGGGGTGGGGTGGGGGTATGGTTGGGTGGTGGGAGTGGGGGTCTTTGTAGTCTCTTTCATGTGTTGCAGGAAACCTTTCACCGCACGCGGAAAAATGTTTAGCCCATTTTAATAAAACCTGTAAATACACAATCCTATGAAATAACATAAATTGGTTAATAATACTGTAATTTTACCAGAGCTAGTTCCCACTGGCATAGCATTGTCAGTGTTTACTGTTGGCTTTTTACATATCTAAAAATAAATATATCAAAAAGCACTCGTTGCTCTTCATAAAGGCTATAATATAGCATAATGAAATGTGTGTGTAGTGTGGCTCTTAATTAATTTCCAATACATCTCTGAGCTTTAACGAATATAAAATATCTAAAGGCCTAGATTTCTACAAAATTTTAATTTTGTGTTTACTATACAGCCTATTACTTCATCGTAGCTTATGCAACCCTGTAGCTACAGCCTGAAAGTAAGTAGTAGTTCTGCGTGTGGAGACGGAGTAACTGAGGGCAGAATTGCTTTTTCTCCGTTCACGTGGGTTGATACTTTTGAAGCTTCTACTGTGGCCTGTTTCACGCTGATTTGTCTCAGCTTGCAGGAAATCTCCCAGTGAGTCATCCTAAAGCGTTTCAGCACCGCGGACAGCGCAAACCCTTGGCCCCACTCCCGTTTACAGTCAGCTGTCCTTCACACCACAAAAAATTATGTCCTTTCATTCACTGAGACTGGGAATCTGAGAAATGTGGATGAGTTGAAGTGGGGCGTCTGTTGGGGGTTATCATTTACAAGAAAATAGAACTGTGTGAACCGCAGTGGGAGGAGCGACAGCGATGCCGCATTTTTCTGAATGAAATTACTCCTCATACACCCCACCCTCCCTCTCCCGTTCTCGCTGCATCCGAAATACTGGCTCCTCATTGGTCGAGCCTCCCAGGGACTGACGTCAAACAGGGTCTCTTGTGGATGGGTCCCGCGCAAGAGCATCCATTCTGCCTCCTGTGAGCGCTCTGGCGAGATTGAAGAAGAAGAAATGCAAGTGATGCCAAATGACAGTTTGGCACAAGCCTGACAAGGAAGGAGAACGGGTACTGTATTTATTTCAGCTGGCGTAGAATTACCTTATCTCCATCATTTGGCTTGGATCTGATAAGACAAGAGAGCAAATTTGTTGAACTCTCGCAAAGGACGGACTCGTCACATTTAAGGTGAGCATATAAACTTAATGCTTAAATGCACAGGTTATGTGAGCGTGCTCTTGTGTGCATGTGTTGGGGAACATCCTATGTGGTGCAGTGGACCTGCAGCTGTGTTATACAACAGGGGTAGAGGAGGTGGGAAATACCTTTCCCTCACTCTGAGATTGAAGGGTGGGAGGATGGAAGAAAGACTAGTTCTGCTGATACTCCCCCTGTTTTAACTGAACGAAAAATAATGTCATAATAATATATTAAAATTAAAGTATTACCCTTACAATGTGGTATTTTCTGGTTAGTCATGGAGTACATTTTGACATGTGCCGCGGAGGATGCATACCAGAGAGAACACGTATTCCCATCTTCTAATAAAAAATTCCTTACTTAAGATTAATTGCAGCTTCCTATTTAAGAAACAGAGGCGCATGGTACATTTAGACTCTGCCTGAGGTTTGCTCTGTGTTTTGTTCCTCTTGTTGAACACCATGTTTGAACATCAAGAAAAAAGAAACTCAGGCTGTAGCTCAGAGAATCATGCAGAAGTGGGATGTGACTCAGACACAGTATAAATCTTATTTACAGTGTTTGAAAAGCCCTGAAGAGGAGTTTTACAGTCACATTCTTGCTTACATGTGCATTAATATGTTGGTAATTATTCAGCTGCATATTGACAAGTTCGTATGCATGACGGATACTTACAATAAAGGACTAAAATGTGAATGCAAATGATGTTTCATACTCTAAAATATCTAAAAGGAACACTTACTATGCTTGAATATGTTCAAGAGTGCATGCTATTTCTATTTCCTTACAAATGATGAAAGCAAGAGAGCACATATTTATCTCAAGCAACCCTTTACACTCTTGGTAATTTTGAAATATTTCCTATAGATCAAATGCATTAGATTAATGGATTGTATTAAGTCCACAAAGGTCCAGCTTTCCTGTTTGATGGACAAATGAAGATGCAGTTATGAGTCATCAAATCTAATTTTTCTCCTTTATACTTCTGTCTTAGGTTGCTGTGGTGTTACTGTTGAGAAACCATGATCCTAAACGTCTCAGACCTCGGCTCAGATGAGTCCTCAGGTATGGACCCTTTCTTCCCACTGGACCAACAGGATAGCTCATCTTCAGCTGAAGTCCCGAGTCTCACCATGTGGGGTGTGGCCCTCTGCGTTTCGGGAACTCTCATCGCCACTGAGAACGCAATTGTTGTAACCACCATCCTGGCCACCCCATCTCTTCGAGCCCCTGTGTTCTTGCTGCTTGCCAGCCTTGGGCTGGCTGATCTCCTGTCAGGTGTGGCCCTGATTCTGCACTTCCTCTTCCGATTCTGTGTGGAGCCCAGCGATTGGTCAGAATTGCTGACCTCAGGACTGCTGGTGACATCACTGACTGCCTCTCTGTGTAGCCTCATGGGTGTTGCTCTGGATAGATACCTGTCTCTGAGCCACGCCCTCACCTATGGTTCGGGCCAATCACGGCGCACAGCTGCCACTCTGTTGCTTCTGGTCTGGTTGGGCGCATGTGCTGTTGGGGCAGGACCTGCAATGGGATGGCACTGTCTTGAGGAACAACAGTCCTGCTCTGTAGCGCGACCTCTGACCCGGACATATCTATCACTGCTATGTGGTGGCTTCCTTGTGGTTGTCGTGGTAACTTTACAATTGTATGCTGGGATCTGTCGCGTGGCAAGGCGGCATGCACATGCCATCGCTACCCAGAGGCACTTCCTCCCCAACAACCAGCCATATGCAAGCAAACACAGCACTGGAAGGGGCTTCTCTCAGTTGATGCTTGTCTTAAGTGTGTTTGTGGGCTGCTGGATGCCTTTCTCTCTCTGGGGACTGCTAGGAGATGCATCTAGCCCTCCTCTGTACACCTATGCCACCTTGGTGCCAGCAGCAGGCAGCTCCCTGCTGAACCCCATACTCTACAGTCTGAGACACAAAGACATTCGCAAGGTGCTGCTCCATGCCTGCTGCCCACACAGATACTTACACAACACACGCATTCACTACCCTGTAGATGTGTAGACGGGCAACCTCACCGGAGTCGAAGCAACACACAATCTATGCCAGACATATCACTGTTGCACTGTGCCAAGACACACAATAGCTGCACCAACTACCACCCACGCCCAGATTATGAAGTCCCTCACAGACAAACAAACACACACTCAAGACACACACACTCCTGCACACACAAGCAGCACTTTTCAGAGATGAAGTTCTTTGCTGAATCAGAATGTACCGAACTGTCCTGGCTGGCAGTCAATCTGGGACTAAATGTACTGTCCTGTGTGTTCTTTGTGCCTGTCAAGTAGCTCCACTGGATCCCTCAGAATAAAACAATCACAGAGATGGTACATGTATGGATAAATAAGTAAAGATTTTTATTTAGACGTCTAAGAGACTGTCAACATATGTGATCCAAAGTGCAGTTTTATTTACTTGAATGTCTGGAAAACACAATGTTTTAGATCCTTGGAATTATATTTTGCACATGCTGATAAATGGCACTTTGAAAGGTACTGACCATATGTTCGAGTTGCACAACCTTTTTAAAATGGATGAATATTTTATACTGATAAATAATAAATCTGCTCTTTTCTACTGGATCTTGTCAGCACTGTTCTCCTTACTGCTACTAAAGCTTTTAGTGTTCATCTCTTTCTCACACTTGACACCATCTGCCTCTACCATTCCTGGAGCCTAAATTATTTGGTACCAGTGCATCCTGACATTTTATTAAGTCCCTTTGCATACACCACATCCCTTTAAAATATATGAAGCAGCCATGGCATGAGAAAACTGTGATTATGCAAGACGTTTTTCCTCTTCTCCTACTCATTCTCTTGACCCTGAACTCAATTTTCAAACTCCCCACACAGTCAGCAGCAGGCACTGTCAAAATGTGTCCACCGCTGATATAAACAGGATGAGTCACGGATAAAGCATGATGAGTCTTTTGCCAAGGCTTCAAATTCTAGGGGCGTCTGTTTTTTCAGACATCATAGCGGATGAACACACATACAGACACAGACACACATGCACAACCGAAACATTCTCATGAAACTAAATAAATTAAATTTACTTTATATTTATTGAAATATATCACTTGGAAATTTAAGGCAGAAGAAGCAAAACTTGAGTTGTGTAACACAACAAGACTTAAAAATGAAAGGCACTTATAACTTGATTTATCAAAGAAAGCTGTAAAGGGTTTAGGGAGCTGATCACTGACGCTAACGACAACAATACAGACAGATACATTGTATAAAAAGGCACTGGGTAAGGCAAAAGGCAAGAATCTATTAATGATTGAAGCAACAGAGTCCAAGTCATCCCCAGAACACCTAAATTCCACGAGAAAAGAAAGAGAGAGAGAGAGAGAAAAAACACGATAAAGGTAACACACATTACAGAATAAATGATTTTTTTTTTTTTTTGGTGGAAAATGTCTGCACACGCTCTAAATGACCCACTTGGTGTCCGACATGAGCCAAACACCTTTCTCAGTTTGCTTTTGAACTACAACATTTGTTCCCATGATTGATGTCACATAAAAAAAAGAAAATGAATGCAAAAGTGAGACAAGGGAAAAAAAAAAAAAAAAGAACAACTGTCTTACAAGGGATTTGAACCGATAACATTATTAAACGTAGGCATTATCATCCAAAATGTAATACAAACTTTACATTTATTACATAATCCATGAGCGAGCAACAAGTTGTTTTTTTAATAAGTCAACACATCGTATCTTTAATATAAGTATATACAGCTATTGAGGAGTCAAAACTTCCCCTCTACGAGCTGTTGTAAAATGTATTACATGTAGCTGGCAGCGCAGAATTCCTGCTAACGAGCAATATGAAGATGAAGACGATAATGCGCTTACGTGTAACGCTCTGCAAAGACAACCATCACATAATACTTCTTATATCAACAACAGTGGCGTGCTGTCCAGGGAAACCAGTCCCAAACTGGGAAGCATTCTTTTCTCAATCTTTGGAACTTAGTGCCTGACGTATGTAAGTTTGAATAAAAGTATGGAAAATGGTCAAGGAATGTAATTTGAAATGCATCGCAAGTAGGTAATACTTGCGCACACTCACTGACTTCCATAGGGAAAAAAAATGAAAAAGATTGGAAATGTCATCTGAAAGAACAAGCACAGATGTCAAAGAAAGAAAATAAAGCTGGTAGTGAAGGTGAAACGGGATGTTGATCAATCAGACCACTCGTCATCGTCAAACTCTGAGGAGTCATCCTCACTGTCGCTGCACTCCACGGCGATACGACGTGACAAGATAGCAGCCACATCATTACCAAAGTGATCCCTCTTCTCCTGTTCACGCTGCGCCTCCACCTTACGCAGGTTAAAACCTAAAGAAAAGATTTTGTGAAAAAAAAAAAAAAAATGATGTCAGAGTATCTACGTGACATGTTATATAAATACAGTCATAATAAACTGAACTGTTACAAACTGGACTACAACAGAATCACAGCAAATCTATTTAACTGTGATACAAGTAGGTCGAATTGCATTTAATTAGTGTTAATAAACATTCAGTAGGCCACTTTGAGGGAGAAAAAAAAGGATTACAATGAAAGGAAAAGTTCATAGTTTTTATATTTAAGCAAAAGTAACACCTGAACGCATAAAAGTAAGTAAGTAAATTATAACTATGACTAACTGATGAAAGATAATACTCAACACTGCACATCCTCTCCACAGCACAGTGATCAAATGGAGTTTCTTTAGCCACAGATCTCTTCAGATTTTCAGTTTGGCAAGAGAGAGTATTCCTATTAAATCTATAACATTCTATAATATCTCTGTCGTGACTTGATAACACCGTCTCACTTTCTATTTCAATAATATAACTGTCTCTTTCCACTATCTCACCTTGTCGAATGGCCTGCAGCAGGTCACTGCGAGCATCACCAGCAGGCTCCGGCTGAGGTTTGGGCGCTGCACCACCACCGGTGGGTGGACGAGAGGGAGCAGCAGAACGGTCAAAGGATGGAGGGGGAGGACCAGGTGGAGGAGGTGGAGGTGGAGGGGGTGGTGGACCACCACCTGCAGATATAGGAGGTGGGGGAGGACAAACATCGGACATAGCAGGTGGCTCAGGTGGGGGTGCAGGTGGGGAGGGATAGGAGGTGGAAGAGGAAGAAAGTGGAGGAGGGGAAGGGGGAGTGTCAAAGCCAGGGGGAGGCGGGGGCACCCCAAAACCAGAGGAGGGAGGAGGGGGAGGAGGTGCAGGGGGAGGGGAGAGGGTCGGACGGTTGTTTGTAGGAGATGAAGCCATCGGGGGAGCTGGAGGTGGGTGGCTAGGACTCAACATGCTGGTGCGCTTCTGGCCTGGAGCTCCATTGTATCTGCATGAGGAGGAGATGTTAGAGGATAAGTGATGCATCAAGATAATGTGATCAAGATGATGACGACTATCAATCAATACTACAGTGCAAAACTACAATGCTGCAGGTCGCACAGAAGACATGGAGCAACAGTGAAGCTTAGGGTTAACAGAGCAACAGTGGCAGAGGAATTTCCTGATTTCTGACTTGTGTATGACCTGCTGGCTGACACTTATGTCATTTCAGCATCCCTATTTGAGGTCTGGTGTTTAAACAATCTTGACTAGTTACATGCTTCACTCATCAGAAGACTGTTTCTTGACTACACATCAGTACAAAACATCTGCGGCTGAACCGCAAGTAATTGAGAATAAAAGTATTTTTACATCAGGCTGGTGTGTATGATCCTCCAACCTCGGTACCGTTTGCTCTCTCAAATAGTAATATAATGTTTTGAGTCTTTTAGAAAGTAATTTTATCCAAATTTACATTTGTGTGGAAGCACAAAATATTAAAACCCATCTTCAAAAAAAGCACACCCCATGTAAGTGAGGAGAAGAGTGAAGTTGAGTGGCTCTCTAACACTGCCTGATACAAACTGTTAAGAAAAAAAAAAAAATGCAAATTCAAGGCTGAATAGGGAGTAGTTAAAACTGTCTCCTGTGGTATTTAGGCCAAATGACGTCACATACATTTCATTAGGACTCCAGGAAACTATGTCAACTGGGTGGGAAGGCTTCAATTTCTATGCAGAGGTTACAATAGCTGCTCATATGCAATAAGTATTCATGGGTTTAAATGTTTGCAGTTACTGTACTCTCCTTACATGCTAGCAGGACCAGCAAATTGCTGAAAGCATGTGTGGGCTTGCAAACATGATGCTACAATACTCACGCCATGTCTGGAGGTGGAGGAGGTAGGAGGTCATCAGCAGGTGGAGGGAGAGGGGAGCCGGGATCGTATGCGTAGGAGCCTGTACTCAGCTCGAGGCCTTCGGAGGTGAAGCCCTCTCCTGATCCGATGCTGCCATTCAGACCCTCAGAGGAATTCCTTAAACCAAGCACAAGGCATTACCAACAGTCCAGAAATAAAGTATACTACCTATACTTACTGAAAGCTAATAATACAAATTAGAAGCTGTAAAACAACAGACACAGAAAATATAATGGATGCATTTAAAACAGCAGACACAAATACATTTTAACATGTGACATGAAAGCCTCAACTATTTGTTAAAAACAACAAGCAACCGAAGTGCACAAGTATTTAGGAATGACTTTTTTTCTTAGAAAACAGCATAAAATAAAATTATTTCCATTCACGGGGCCTGATATGTGACTGAATTATACACAAACCAACCACTAGACACACAAAGCTCACAGAGGCAGAGAGAACAGAGGACAACAATCAAAAGCTTCACTTTAGCAGTAAAAAAATTACAGAAAAAAAAGAAGAAAGGTGGAAAAATGTAATCACATTTCAAAAAAATTAGAACCACGTTAAAGTAGTTCTTTTTGTTTTTTTTACTTTTTTTCTCTGTAATACTAATTATATATTTAGTATTTTAGTACAATATGAATACTAAACACTTGTGCATGTAAATATTTTATTTTGTCTTGTTTTTGTTTTCAGTAGCTTCTTCCATTTTGCTATTAATTGACTGAAAATCAACTTCATCTCAAACATGTTTACTGGAATTCTCCACCAACAGTCGGCTCTACGCCCAGCCCCCTGAGAGCATTCCCAGACAGGACGTACCATCCATATCAGTGTGTACAGATTGGTTGATAAGGGAGAGTTTGGAGTCTCTCACATGTGCTCCTGATCTGTACTTTTGCTGTGTAAACTAGAGAAAAATATGGATTCAGTAAAATCATTATTTTCAAAGTCCATGCTCTGCTGACAGAGTCTGAATGTGGAAACAGCACAAACATTGATCTGGAGACCTGTAGCTTTTTTTTTTTTTTTTTTTTCTTTCTTCACCCAAACATGATTTCAGTGTGCATCTTTTTATATAGTTGATACAGTTGATATGGTTTGCAATGACCACAGTACATGTTTTATTTTGGTTATCGTTATGCAGTAATTTCTTTGTATATTTGACTTATTAGAGGCATTATAGAGTCATTGTCAAGCCCTTCATGTCCTCCAGTGCAATTGTATTTACAGAAATCTAAACTTCCTTTACTTGTCCTAGTGATGTAAACCTATTAATTGCAACTACCTACCTACATCACAAAAAGAGGGAAAATAAATGACAGAACTAATCACATGCTTAGCGGGCTTAGGGATGCAAGCTTGATTCAACCTGCTGTGACGTTATTTCACTTTACTCACAGTTCATTCTTGCCTACAACAAACTCCTCTCCCATTTTACGTCGTTCCCATTCTTCCTTTCTGGTTTTAATTTTTCGAGGATTTAGAGTTCGTTGGTTCAGATGGTCTTTCTTCTCCCGCTGCTCAGAAGCGAGAAAGCAAAATGACAGACAGATGGACAATTTGATATATGTCACAATTAAAATTGGGTGTGAATGAATTTAAGGGATTCTGGCAAGTTTTAACTTGCACTGCCTTTGTGACTCATATGTTACAGCGTATTAACACATCAGTGTGTCTCACTCTGTGCTTGCGTTTCTCCTTCATGATATCCTTGGTGTCCTGCAGCATCTGCTCCTTCCACAGGTCAAAGAAGTAGGAGGGATCAGTGTAGAACTTCAGGGCTTCCTTCCCATCATCCCTGTAGACAGTCATTTATGGGCGTTAGATAGATGGATAGATAAATAGATATACTTTATTGATCCCACAGTGGGAAATTTAAGTATCACAGCAGCATACAATAGAAAAGAAATACAGGTTTGGAAGAAATAAAATATAAAAATATATATACACACACATAATTTTTTTATGCGTACAGATATACA
>JBAMYA010000003.1:9060321-9107562 GCA_037176975.1 Arrhamphus sclerolepis
CACATAATTTACATTACACAGAGTAATATTCACAGTTCATGTTGCTTTGTGCATTATGCAACATCGATGGTGAAAGATCCTTATCTATGCAAAGTGTAAATATATCAGCTGGTAATTAAACTTCTCTTTTAAGTGCAGAAAGGAGAAATGCATATCATTTGTTACATTCAAAGCACCATGAATAAAGAAAAGCAAATAAATTGGACTTTTAAAACAGTATTTTTAACAGTAAAATTAACACCATACTGACATTCAGTCCTTTACAAAGAGCCTTTTTGTTTATAATCTGTACAACTGACAGTGACTGCAGAATTCGACAATCCATCATCTCTCTGTTCTTGTTTCTCATAAGTCATACTTCCGATGACAAGTCAAGCCTCAAGCATTATACATTCAAAATCCTGCTGACGTGTTATCCCATGACCATCAACTTTTCATATGCACCATGGTTGTGATACAAGTAATTATTAACTATTCTCACGCAATGTAATAAATACGGCTTTAATGGAGATGCAATTTGCAACTGAAGCAATGTCCACTTAATGTGATTATTAGTCTTTTTGGTTCCTGAAACAAAACCCAACATAACTGAATCATCACAAAAAAGTAAAAGGTGAATTGCATGTTTTCCAGTTAATAACATAAACTAAAAGGCAAATTATCAACATTTCTGCATGAATCTGTCTTTGGTTTCTGTTTTTTTTTTTTTTAATCCCCAGGTTTGTTTGTGGAGTTTACTTTCATTGAACCAAACCACACAAAAAAATTTACAGCCCAATTATGATGACAGAAATTTGTTTAAAATGTGTTTGCAAAAATATATGAACACATAAATAAATAAATACTGATGCGTGTATATATTTGTGTGCTTAAAATGTTTTGACTTTTCTTTGCAGGTTCTGCTGCATCCTACCGGTACTGGCTGAGTTGGTTGAGTGGTGGGGGAGGATTACAGATCGTGTAGGTGTCTTGTACTGGCACTGGCAATGACGGCCTGGTGAACAGCTGCTGGTCCTGGATCAGACTGCTGCGGAAGGCCTTACGGGTAGTGATGCCCTGCAGAGAGACTGAGAGAAACATACAGGAAGAGAGATAATGTTTTTAAATATTCATGTTCAAGAAAGGAGAGGTTGGATTTACTGTCAATCAGCAGCTCCTGCTAGAGTGTGCTTACATGACATTAAAATTATAGATAAATAAAATGATTGCATTAGTCCACCTGAAACTAATCTAGACCCAACTTCTTGTAGACGGACAAACAAAAAGTTAAAGTTGAGCTAATCCTTGTATGCATAATTTCCTATGGAACTGGAAATGGCCTATGTAATCTGTGAAGTTCCCACCCGTGGCTTTGATGTGGAAGTACTGGAAGAAACCAATAATGACTGGTACAGAGAAGAAGAAGAAGTAGGGAGAAAAAAGAAAAAAAAAACTTAAGCTAATGCGTATGGGATGTATGAAATGTACAGGGATACCAAACCAGCTAAACCATATTTATGTGTTGAGTTAATGTGGCACAACAGGTCAACCAGAGATACCCAGTACTAACAAGCTAAAAGTGGGTACTTTCTCCACCTATTGTGGCAGAATGTGACAGAAAATCAATTCCCTTCTGCATGTATGCTGGGACAGGGAAAGAAGTCCAATTAAATGGCTAGTTGAGCTATGGCCATAGCTCAACTAAGCTCTGCATATAAATGTACCGAATCTGCAATGGAAGCAAATAGTAGGTGTATTTACCCTCCTCTTCTTTGGGGTCCAGCTGGGTGACTTTGACCTGCAGACAATCCACTCTTTCTCCCAGCTTGTTCACCCTGCTGGCAAATTCTCCAGCTTCACGAAACAGCTCCCCGAACACATCCTCTGCATATTTGCCTACACAAAGAAAAAAAAACATTTCTAATTTGAACCAATTACAGGAATCATAAGTAAGTAAAGCAAGGAAATCTGTACTTATATAGACTAATGACACAGAGTTAAAGTGCTTTACTTTAAAAATGGATTAAACAAATGTAAAAACCACAGAATAAATGTATATAAAAATCTATGAATCTTCAACCAACATATGTCAATACAGATTTGCCATATTATTACAGACTGCCACCACAATTTAGTTATTGACACACTGACACCCAACTACAAGCAACCCGCACTCACTGAGGCTGCCAAGCTGTCTGATGATATTGGCCAGACTGACGTTGGTGACACATTCCAGCTCACTGCGGATGCTAGGAGGGATGGTCTGCCGACACACATGCCGCGGCTCTATATTCCTCGTCACCAAAGGCATGCTGGGGTAGGCGGGTTGGGCGGATAAACCCTGATAGAGAAGGAGAAGCAGGGGTCACTTCAGCCAAAGACATACAGAGAAACTTATTGACACACATTACATACGTCACAGCTGTAATACGCATGTCCTGTTGCTGAAATTCAGAGGTAACAATAAGCAGAAACATCTTTATGGAAGACTGAGCATTTGAACTCATTTGCATACCAAATAGTAAATAAAGGCAAATGTGTATCTACAAATTGAATAGAACTGTATTGTGCATTATATATATATGTATATGCACACGCACACACACACACACACACACACACACACACACACACACTAGTAGATGTGGCAGGTGTACTGTATTCCTTCTTTTTTGTTTTTTGACAACGAACAACCCTACTGAATAAGTCACATGCTCAAGCACGCTTGTATATAAATAAAACCCAGCCAGACAGAGCTAAAGCAGAAGCAAAACCATAACTATGCTCACTTCAGCACCCGGCTATTTTCACTCAAGACAAAAGCTTCAAAAAAAATGGAGAACGACTTGTTGTGATAGACATTTCTCCGCCATCGTGTTTCCAGTAAAGGAAAGTAGATTCAGCAGATTTGTGTGCAAATGTCAGCTCTCACACACCCAAAGGAGCTACTGGAAAGCTCCATGTGGAAGTTCAGAAAATAATGACAGGTCTCGTCATGAGACTGCAGACTGTTCAGAGTAAACACAGCTCTTACATTTTCCTTTTCCCCATTTCGGTAAGCTAATTACAACTATAGCTATAGCTCACAAATAGAGGTTCAGAAAGTGGTGAATGTAGAAGTCAATAGTTTGTTTTCGTTTGTGTGTGAAAAGTGCAACTTTCCTCGAGTTGAAAAGCGAAAATCCAGGTGTTTAAACTAAACTAAACCATTTCTCACACTTGTTTTCAGCTCATCCCTTCACTTTGTAATGTCAGTCTGTAACTCAGTCCCTCTGCGAATTTGAGAATCTGTTTGTTTTACTTGAAACTTAACATATTTACGATTTCTGAACTCCCACATTGATAAATCGTAAGGTAAAAAAAGTGTCTGCCTAAATTAGCTAAAACGGGCTATGTGTAAATTGGGATTTCGGCCTTGTCAGAGCAGGAAGTAACTTGTAGGCTCCTCTTATCTCGAGGCAAGTGTCACCAATATTTTTTTTTAACACCCGCAACTGTACGGAAACAACACTGACAAAAGTACGTTTTGCTTACCGTCCAAATTTGCACTTCTTGGATGTCTCTATGCCACCTTGCAGCGGTTCTCTGTCAAGATTTTGTCAAGAAACGTAGAGCTGTACAGTAAAGCGGCCGACTAAACAGACAGAGAAGGTCCCGGGAATGTGAACTTCTGATTGGCTGAGAGTCTGATTCCCTCAACGCCGATTGGTCGATGAAGCTGTCATGTGGCGTAGCCTAAGAACAGGATGTGGAAATTTCAACGTAAAAAACGCAACTCCACCCAAACTAGTGACAAACATCTGTCCGCAATTTACGTAAGGGAGGGCGGAGGCAGAGCCGCATTCCGATGAGCGCTCGAGCGAGTTGGAACGCGTCCGAGGAATGACGGGCACGAGCCTCTGAGAAGCTGCAGCGAAAGAAGCACACGTGTCAAGTGTGTTATGAGAGCATCTTTTCATTCTAACACACAGATGTCAAACTCAAGGCCCGTGGGCCAAATTCCGGCCCTCCACTTCATTATATTTGGCCCGCGAGGGCGTGCAAAGACAACTATATAGCCACTTTCAAGTTGATTCATTACTGACATCAAAAAGTGAAATAACTGAGGTGGAGAGCAGCAGGTTTATGTATATATATAAAAAGTTTCTAAAATTATATTGGCAGTAGTTCAACTTAAAGCAAGACAAATCACACCTGCCACAGCTTGGGTGCACTGTTCTCCTAAATTGGGATGAGACGGGTTTAAGTGTTGCCAGATGCCCGGAGAAAAAACAGTCAATCAGACAAGCTGCTTCTCCACATCTTTCCAAATTTTATCATTGATGTATCTCAAGGTACAACTCTAAACTATACAACTAAAACAAATAAGAAAACTACCAATATTTTGAAGCAAATTTAGAAAACTTGTCTGAGACAAGCTACTCAAACTCTATTGATAATCAGATATGGCAACCATGGTCACAGTGTTTCCTATGTGGAGTTGACCCCGTTTTAACTATGAATTGTGAGCTAGGCTGCATGATCACATGGAAGCCATGGGCTTTGCAGAAAGTGAAGAGGGTTTTGTCAAGCCAGAAAAATGGAAAGTGCAATCATCAAGATTTAAGTGCTACTTTAAAATTATTGAAAAATTTGCAATTTTACAACTTTTAGTTTTATGTCACAATGTTGCATAAAAAGTTGGTATTTTTCAACAATGAAAATTATTTAAATTTAAAAATCAAAATTTTGTGAAATTTCTAATTGTACAATTAAAATAAATCTTCATCTTGCAACATTTGCAGTTTCACCACAAAATTTGCATTTTTTTACAAAAAAGTCAACATTTTTACATTTGTGATTTTACAAGAAAAAGTCATTTTAATTGGGGACACCAGGGACAGTTGCAACAGTTTTTGTATTTTATTCATTTTCTCAGAAACTGTGCTAGTAAGAGAAAACTCAACACTCATGTGTCCTAGCTCCACACACACACATTTTTATTTTTTTAACAAATTGGGTCTAAACAAAGCTAAATTGGCTTTATGGTTGTATAAATACAAAGAATAAGCAAAAAACAAATAGGAACTATACATAGCCGTAAAGGTAAAAAATATTGTTTTTAAATCAAACAATACATGCTACTTGTGTTCCATGTTTGTGTGTGTGTGTGTCTGTCTTGTCTGCATGTGGTGTAGCTTGTGTGTGTGTTTCCGAGACAGGACAAAATAGTTAAATTAGCCCGCACCACACAAGTAGATGTGGCAGGTGTAAATAGCTCCTCCATCACTGAAGGCCAGATGAGCACATATCTTGCAGAGCCAACATTGTATCCAAACTGGGAGAGCAACAACCCTGTCTGTCATGCATTTCCTCTTTATTGAAAACACAGAGCAGGTAAAATGTAGGGTAGCCTACATTGTGGCCTGATTTTTAAAGCCAATTACAAGGTGAAATATCTTGCTAAAGAGTTCAAGTCAATACAACTTAAAATTTTTATCATGTTTTGACATGTCTTTATAATAGTTTTGTTATGAGGGACAGATGAAAAGATGAAACTGAAAGACGAAAAGATGAGAAATTACACATCCACGCAGTAAAAAAATAGTAGGCATATATCACTTTCAGTTTTATTTCAATTTAGGATATACTGATGGAGGAAAAAAATCAAAAATAAACAAAATACTGCATTCATATAAAAGATGGGGTCAGTCCAAGATGTTGGATTCATATGTTGGATTTATGGAACTTCCTGCTGGGAGGTTCCAAAAAACATTGTAAACTGATGCGCTCTTTAAAAAGAGTTGCTATGGTGAGCACCCAACACCAAATGGAAGAGAAGACAGTTTAGAAAAACTAAAGTTGCTGAATTATCTTTTTAGAGTACCTCACCCCACAGATAGATTAGGACCTACAACATATCACCAAGATACCCCAGGAGCTTTATAAAGTAATAGATTAGATTACTCTTAAAAGGCCAGGGTTAGTTGCTCCATTGAGGATTCTTTTTATGTACTAAAGACAGAACCAATGGCAAATGACCCACAGATAGGTTGAAATAAACTGACTGAAATAATGTATGGCAAAGCATCTGAGGAGAGGAAACTCAACTCTGACAATGTATTCAGGAAGAATTTGCAATCAAGAACATTTAAGTACACATTTCAGCCACATATTGATCAACTGTTGCAGGGTACATGGTACATTATTAGTGTACTTTCTTCTCTTTTATGCAACATACAGCATGTGGGAAAAAGTTAAATTGTCATACAAGAATTTTTAGATTTTCCACAGTTTGTCTCACTATAAACTAAGCTCTTCAATTGCAAAGATTTATTCACCAGCAACATTTAAGTATCACAGAGACACACACAGATAAATTAAATCATATTCATTGAATCAACATTCAAACAAATACAGAGTAAGACTTAACATGAAAGATTCATATGAAAGAGCTTGCCCTGCATGTTATTAAAAAAAAAATATATATATAATAAAATAAATCAAACATCCATGGTTTAAACTAATAAAGAAAGAAAGATGCAACTTCGCTCCAGCTCAGCAGAAAAAATAATATAAGTTAAGTCATTACACTTTTGCCAATATGAGTCAACAAGCTTTCCTTCTGCTTCACATATGGTCAAACTGTCCACTTACATTTTATACTGTGTAAATGCAACATAACTTCCCTTTTATGGTTGTTTTAAATGTGTAGGTCCTTTAATGTCCACAAGAGGGAGATATCAAGCTTTAAAAAAAAAGCTTGAAAATTGATCTGTTGTAAGTCTAACCTCTTTTTTCTTGCTTTACACCATCCACAACAGCATAAACAGCTCTGTCCATGTGCATGTTAATGTTCATCAGTGGGTATCAGTGTCGTGTGTTGACCCAACTGAGTGTGTAGGAGCTGTGAGCGTGTGCTACTGTCTGTTTCAGGACACTGTGACCCTCTCCTGCAGAGCTGTGGACCAGTTTGAGCCCAGAAGCTTGAAGACCCCGGAGGACACTGAACCAGTAGCGAAGTACTTCCTCGCTGGTTCCTCCCACTTCAAAACCTGCCCACTGTAAGTGCACTGTGGCAACCAGATGATGAATGTTTTGTAGTGTTCCCGCCTCAATCCAGTTCTGGAAAACTCGCCACTCAGCACTTAAAAGGTCAGCATAGAGAAAATTGACCTAAATACATGATAGAAATGAAAAGAAAATTCTGTAATATAGATCAAAATAATGTTTGATTTTTTTATAAGTATCACATTTTAAATTAGCAATACAATTATGTAAGTCTATTGTAATTACATGACAAAAGTTTGTTACAACTGAAATTCTGAACCTATGTGTGAATAAAAAATTGTAAGCAGTGTTTCCATGGGCAGGTCAGTTGCTTTGTAATCACGCCCCTGACATTAGCCTAATATTTGAATATAAAATTAAAGTAAAATAAAAGTACTTACAAAGGGAATGTCTTACTCAAACTACAGAAATGTTACTCCCTCTTGTGGCTGTCATATGTAACTGGGCCACTGTGTGAGTCACTCACTTAAAACTGTTGCCATGGCAGCCAGATATGGCACAGAGCACTGTTGCTATGGCAATGGCCAAGTAAAAGAGCTTTATGGGTATGTTAGGGTGAAAAGACTCCAAGGTATGTTTGTTTGGCGGTAATTCTCAAGATTTCTCTCTCTGGTGTGTATGAGTGTGCACGTGTGTATGCATGTGTGTGTGTGTCTCTTACGGAGCGATGTCCCAAAGCTGCCATGACATCTGCCAGTGTTTGAGAAACACCACCCAGGTTGCCTCTTGTCTTGTACTTGTGCCTCTTTCGAGTTCGCCAGTCAAGCCACATCTTGTGCTGGCTGACACCCACTCCATCACCATGGTTACTAGCCAAACTGTTGCCCGGGTAACCACCAGATGCATTAGAGTTGCTGGGATCGAAACTGTGGACTTCACATCCGAGCCATGACACAGTCCTCAGAAAGTCTGCATCTCCTCCATCCATCCTGGAGAGACAAATACAATTACAAAAGACAGAGAGGGAGGGAGAGGTGGTATGAAGATTATTGCATGCATGATTAAATATGCATTACATTGTTTATTCCAGCTGTGCTAGTGAGATGAATGCATAAGCACAACAGTGAATGCACTTGCATAAATACATAGCTCAGACATGGGAGCACACCTGAAGGAATATGCAACACACGCTCTATCTGCAGCTGGAAGAAGCCAGTCCTCAGCACACAGCAGCCAGTGAGTTGAAGCCGCAGGGGGCTGTGTAGCATGTGCCTGCCCCGGAGAAAAAACCTTGGAGCAGTTCAGCTAGGGATCGGTAAGAGAAAAGTCAACTTAGGTTGGATAGTGGTCTGACACAGGATTGCCATTCAAATGAGAGGAGAGGAAGTTAAATAAGATGTGCTTGATGGCGAGACTAGTGACATTTTCTGTGCCTCTAGGTATCCCTGAGTGAACCTCACACTATTTTAAAGAGTCCTTTACAGAAACTTTGATTTGTGGGACGTCACTATAATTTTGAAGTATATGACACAAAACCATGACAATAATCCTGATTTCATCCATCCATCCGTTACACAAGTCTTGGACCTTGTTTGTGAGATTCCAGTCTAAAAAGGAAATATCCTTTCTGGCTCCAGATTTGGCAAAACTCTGATGCCAGGATATTGACAGTTCAGGACTGATCACAATACCATCATTTCAACTTTCACGTAGTCTTCATTAAAAGTGAAGCAGATGGTAAAAATAAAGTTTTTTATTGGTTGCTGTTAGAACTTGACTAGATGTAACGCTACAAAAGTTTAAAGTCCCTGTGAGCTGTGAGACCCACAAGGAAAAGGTTCCATCCTTCCATCAACTCATTGACTTCCACTTGAGCAAATAATCAAATGAAATTTTAGAGTCTATGACTTTTTTTTTGGATGGGTAGTCTATATACAAGAAAAGTGTACATTTCATGAATGAAGCTACCCCTTACCTATAAGCTTTAACAAAAAGGAAAGGTTTCAAGCCTAACCTTACAGATAGAGAGGGTGTCTGTTTCCTGAAAACTATACGTGAGCTGGTTTCACAAGAGAGGAGCCTGAAAACTGAAGGTTCTGCCTCCTGTTCTACTTTTGGAAACTCTAAGAACCATAGGTAAACCTGCAGTTTGAGAGTGCTCTACTGGGATGATGTGGGACTATAAGTTACTTAAGATAAGAGAAAGACAGGTCTTTAAAGGCTTTATATTCTGGATCAGCTGCAGGGAATTCAGTCATTTTACGGCATCTTACTGACATGGAATTGCAGTAGTCCAATCTTAAACTAACAAATGCATGGATTAGTTTTTCTGCATCACTGTGAGATAGGATTTCCCCCATTTTTTTGTGGATACTGTGAAGGAGAAAGATGGTGGTTGAAGACAAATTCCTGGTCCTAATTAACTCCAAGGTTTCTCACAGTAGTATTTTAATACCAGTAACATGTTCAAGCCTCTGTAAAAGACTGTTGTGAACACCTGTGTGAAATGCAACACTGCGATTTAACAGGACCCATGTGGACACCAGTTCCCTATCTGAAGCCATGTGGAGAACATTAGTGACTTTCACCCGTGCTATTTCTGCACTATACAGTGTGATCTCAATTCACATTGGAACTCTGGAAACATTTAATTTATATGTAGATGGTTAATTTGTTTATTTGTAACAGTTTTTGAGGAGTACAATGAGTTTGGAGAATGGAAATTACATTATTTGTGAAAAATCTCATGAAAGTCATCAGCACTAAGAGTTAAAGGAATCTATTGCTCAACCAAATAATATGAATTAATCAGCCTGTCCATGGTGCTACAAAAAAGGGGTTATTCTGATTTTCTTCTATTAATGTAGAATAATAAGCTGCTCTGATTTACAAATTAGCTATTTTTGCAAAGAGCTCTTTTGCAAGTTGTTTCCTTATTTTTAGTCACAGAACCCTGTAAACACCAGTTGAATTACCTCTCAGATGCTGTGGAGTTCATTAACATAAAAGGTTATTAAACAGTTTCACAGACACAAAGACATTGAGCAAAACAATATGATTTTTGAATTTTTCTTTCGAGGTAGGATTTTTCTTTTTCCAGCCTACCTGTGGCCGTGTGATGTATGCGATAATACGACTGAGTTCTGCTGTGAAGGACGGCTTGTCTGCTGCCCATAGCTGCACCTCCAACGCTCTTGGCCCCCCCTAAAGCAAGCATACCTTACGTGTATCAGTATGTAGATTGTGGGAGGCAAGATATACCAACATTTCCAAGGCAATTTGGAGTGTGGTTGGACAATGTTTAGGGATGATAGCAAGTGGGGGTGCGAGTGTTGAGGAGAAAGGTTACAAGCCTGCTGGTATTTGCCTGAAGCTCCTCTACATGCAAACACGCACTCACACCAATTCCCCCACTCCACTCCAAACAATTACCTCTGCGGTCACCATGGCAATCCCTGACAGTGAGTGGGGCACAATAATGACTCAGAGAGTTTAGCCTTATGCAGATAAAGAGAGAAGGAAAGGAGAATGGAAGACAGCGGGCTGGGGAGGAAAGGGAAGAAGGGTTTGGGTGAAGAGGGGTCAGATTCATACTCACACACACACACACACACACACACACAGGCTACATGAGTGCACCATGCAACCTGAGGGGACAGACAGTGAGACAGACCAGCTTTCATGCTCTCTGATCTGGAGTAAGTGCAGAGCTTGCCCCTTGCCCTCACCTGTTCTGTCATGTTGATCATGTTCCTCCATAAATCCACATCTGTAAGTAGCTACTGTCTCCACCTTACTGGTTCTGTATTTACTGTCATTTAAATGTTTAAATTCCTGTAACTGTCATCAATAACCCCCACCACCTTAATGTACGCTTTTACATAACGCACTCGGAAATGCCTTTATTTGTCTTGCTTTCTCTTATACTTACTATATTCAGATTAAGTAGAAATAAATTTGTGTTCAGTAGTTGTTAATGAAAGCGAAATGGCATAAAATACATTTGTTACCATGGTGTTTTGTTGTCAAAGGTGATTTTCTTTTTTACCAGAGTCTACAGCTGCAATTAGTTGACTTAAACTCCGCTGATGTACGGACCTGGCGCTCGTGCACCTCGTTCTCGTCTTCATATGCTCGTGCCACATCGTGCACCACCACATCCTCCGTGACACCGGGTCGGTGGGAGTGGGCTCCCCGCCGGTACGAGCTCCTCTCCGGTTCGATGCTGATCACGGACACCACGATCGCTCCGTCCTGCTCCTCCGCCCACCACAGGCGCTGGACTCCGGGCAGCCGTGAGCCGACCAGGAGCAGCCGGAGGGAGATGAGGACAGGCGGGATGAGAAGCAGCAGAGTCCCGGAGCGGAGACCCCACATACCTTATATTTGGTGGGACATCTCTGGTGCAGGTCTTCTGTAGGATAGATTTCAACTTTTTTTTGTGTGTGTGTGTCCTCGAGGGCAGTGAGGAAAGTCCCAGCTGAGTCCCCCCCCACCCTCCCAGCACCACCCCTCCACCGTACCGGACGACCTCCTTCTTGTCATCCCCCCAGGGGAAAGTTGTGATGAGGCGCATTCCTCCTCTGCAGTAGTTTATTTACTCAGAGGCTGGTGCTTTCTTCCACAACAACCAGCAATTATCAAGATATGTTAAAGACCAGCTTTCCCTCACACAAACCAAACATCCCACACAAACTGTAATCCCGAAAATCTGTTGTCTAATTTTGTTGGAAAAAATATTGCGAACTATTTTGTTTGTTAAATGCTTATTATTAAACTGCTCGTTATTTAATGAATTATAAGGACCAACAAATGTTACAGAAATTTGTCTTCCTTTCACTGTTTGATAAAGGATTAAGTCTGAGGTGAGCAGTTGGCACCTGACTGAAGAAAGTAACTTTAAGTAAACCTCAGCCCATAAGGAAGTTGATTGTCAGCTAAACCTCAATTAAAAAAAAACAACAACATCCAACTGGCTCATGTTTATTGTGGCACCTTCCTTTCGCCTGACTCAAGGTGGCATCTTGTGGTCAACAGTGATGCAGCAATGGTCCATCAAACTGCTCCATCTGTCATCATTTATGTGTCCCTGGCTGATATGCTGGTGTAATTACCCAGTTCATGGTAATCCTAAACAACATGTATAGAAGGAAACTTGATTTATTTGATTGGTTCCAGTCTAGTTCAGTTTTAACTGACTGGTAGTGCGTTTCAGGTTTATGAGCCTGTGGGTTTATCCTAGGTCAGCTGACTCACCTGTACCTCCAGTGGATTGCTGAAGTCTATGAAATCTGTGGCTTGAAACTCCCCAGAATTTGGTGAGAAATGAATAATCAAATAAGAACAGAAATATTTCTCCAACAGCATTTCAGGATTCTAGGCATGATCTTGCCTTTAAGTTTTGTGGTAGTATTGTTTCAGCTTTCATGATTTGGCACCTTGACAATCAGGTTAGGTTAAATTGTTGAATTTCACTGGCATTCAGTTTTGCAGATAATTTGCATTTTATATGCTCTTCTGTGACCATTTCGACTTATTAAATAAATATATTAAATAAATATGATTTAACTGCGCAATAGAATGCTAAAAACATGATAGCCATGTTTACAATTGTGTTATACGCCTCCCTTTACTTCCAGAAGGACATAAAGGTTTATAGTTTATACATTTTCTGGAGGATTAAACAATCAGCACATAAACCTGCTGACAGGTGAGGGTGTTAGGAATGGATATAAACTAAGCATCCACAAAAACCTTGGTCTTTCTAAGCAATGATAGGTTTTGGCTCATTACTTTGTGCCAAACCTAGTCAGAAAATCATGAACCAGTTCAATGAAACATTTATCAAAGCAAAAATCAAAGAACTTAGTTCTTTAAACTTGAAGGTTCAAGGAGGAGTTTCTGTCCATAAAGACTAAAAACTACTGCAAATGTGTACAGCAGCACAGAGGCATGTTCTTGACCTACCGCAATCCAGCTCCATCTCTTATTTTTCATTTCTGGCATCATGAAGATGAGAAGATCCTGATGTCTTTGGGCTGTTGAGAAGCTGAAACTTTCAGCAATAATGCACACCTCTACCGAAACCGCAACAATTGGTATTCTTAGTTCCCAAACGATTAAAATGGTGCAATTAAGGGGAAGCATGATGTAACACAATGGTAAACAACTTTGTTGGAGCTGGTAAAGAGTGTATTGCTGGCAACAAATTCATATTTCTTTATATTTTCTAAATGCAATGAAAACCATTTATTGTGTTTTAGTGTCTGTAAAAAAAAAACATATTTGTTTTGTTCCATTTTAGAAAACTAAACTTTGTTTAAAAATTGGCTTTGCTAAATATATCTACATAAGCTGAAATTATAGGCTAATTATTTTAAAAATACTGCACTTTAATGAGCAGTTATATTAAATGTCAAATTTTTTTAAATACTAAATTAGGGTTCAATCTGCTTTCAGACTCTTAGAAAATGATGGAACAATCTTTTCTTTTTTTCTGGTTCAGGTGCGAATTCGCAGTCAGTGTGTTGATCTTCCAAACAGAAGGTTGCTGGTTTGATCCTCAGCATCTCCACACATCAAAGTGTCCTTGGGTATGACACCAAACCCCAGATTGCCCCATATGTACTCTTTACATGATTGCAGAGGAAAAGTGCAAACTGTATGAATAAAAAAACACATTGTGGTGTTTTGTACAGTCCCACAAGGCTAAAAAGGCACTAAAGTACGGACTTGCTTTTGGTGTAGAACTTGCTTGTATTATAAGTTGCAGCTGGCTGTAATGTTGCTCAACATTCGTTCGCAGTTGGAACTGTAATGTTTTATATAAACACGGTACAACCTAAGAGTCCGTAGGAGGGCAGTTGCACCCTCCCCCTCTCTGTCTGTCAAGTAGTGTTGTTGACAGAATGCGTCTCTCTCTCTGCCATACAGTGGGTTGTCACAGCAAACACATTTCCTCCAGCCATGTCTGAATCTATTTAGTCAGCCTGTTGACAAACTGTACGCAGTCTGCAGCCTGTAAACTTCCCCCATCTGCTTTCATTCTCTCTCTTTCTCTGTGTCTGTCCGGCACACACGCGCATGCACACAAACTGCAGATGTACAATATTTGCTGTACAATGGTAAGTTTACCTCGAAGGGCATGGATTTAGAACAGAGTCCTTTTGTGATACCACTAACCTCTATTTTGTGCTTTAATACTACTTTCTTATTGAGATGAGAAACACTGATCCTACAGCTTAGTGCATTTTTGTGTCTCTGCTTTTAAAACATCTGCAACAGCCTTTTCTGATTTCCTCAGTTTGGTTTCTTTCGGCTCCTTCCAACATTTCCTCTGCTGCTCTGCTCATCATCCATTCCTCTCTTTGCTTTCAATCCTTGTCGAACTGTGTCCTTGAGTGAACTCACTCTCACACACTCCCAGACAGCCTGGGCAATGCCCAATTCCTACGGAGTCTCTAAATCACAAACATGCTCCCACCTCTTTTTTTTTTTTTATCTCTTAAAGAAGCTGCACACCATAGACAAGATTACCAATGGCAAGAACATAATGTGTATTTAAATATTTTGCACCTCAGATACATACATGATATGTAACAGACTGATATACATTTTTTTTTTTCATCACAAAAACCACCAAACAACACAAGACCACAGAAAAAGAAGGGAGAGAGTGAAAATAAGAATGAGGCCCTACCAAGACTTTGGCATCTCAGGGGCTTCACTCTTTTTGACCCCACAAGCACACACACGCATATGAGGTATATGCGCACAAATACATGCATCACTGCAGTCACGCAAATGCATTCTCTGTCTTGCATTCACACACAAAAAAACAAAAGTCTCTTTGGGGCCGTTTCGTAATTTCAATCTCTCTTTCCCATGTAGTTAAAACAGCAAAACACAGGATGTTAAGTCCCCCCCCCACCCCTTCCCCCAAGAGCAGA
Source organism: Arrhamphus sclerolepis (assembly GCA_037176975.1). Classification (NCBI taxonomy): domain Eukaryota; kingdom Metazoa; phylum Chordata; class Actinopteri; order Beloniformes; family Hemiramphidae; genus Arrhamphus; species Arrhamphus sclerolepis. Next base: position 9,075,240 of record JBAMYA010000003.1, read on the forward strand.
GAAACCATGGCTGAACGCAGATGACGGGCCTTCAGAGAGAAGAGAGGCCCCCTGGCTTGGAGCTGGATTCATATGTACAGATGCTGGTATTTCAATAGCAGAAACTCATTTAGTCCACTTTTTCTCTCATGGGACACAACACAACGAGTGCACAGAGCGGGACATTGGCTAAGCTCAAGATTTTTAAAAGTTGATTTTGGCTCAGATGCGGCTTAGGTTGGGGCACAAGACATTTAAGTGATCTGAGTGCAGGAGCATTGTTGCTGGTTAAGCAGAGGAGGGGAAGTTGGGAGACAACAAAGAGGAGAAACAGAAAGAGAAAGTAGTGTGATCCGAGTTTGTCTACATTGCAGGTGTGCAGAACAGAAAGTGAAAGATTTGGTGAGATACTGTATGTTTCACAGAAGCACTCGAAGGGACGAGGAAATAGGTTTATCTCCATCCATGTGCGTCTGGTATTCGCCTCTCAGATCCTGCTGGCCATTCCCTCGTTCCAGCGCAGAGTGCTTACTTAAGATTTTTTTTTTTTTTAATGTCAATGTTTAGGTAGTGATTTAATCTGCGCATGCGCGTCGGTGAACGTGTGTGTTTGTATATGTGTCTGTGTGTATGTACATGCTTGAATATGTGGGTTGATCTTGATTGTCAATGCTGGAGAATTAAAGCTTTATTGTCCAAAGCCGGCAGCTAAATTCTCACCCTTCATTTCACAGTCTCTCACAAGTCCCCTTAAAAAAAGAAAGCAATGTTCGCAAAATTTGTAAAAGCTTGGACTGAATGCACCTGAAAAGAAAAAATACAGAGAGGGAGAAAAAGAACAGGTGAGAAAAGACCATCCTTATAAACAGATTGCTGTGTATGAAGCCACATCTCTGACAAAACCAATAAGGTAAATTATCTGTACGCTTTTATGTTAGAAGGTCAAAGTATGAACGAGGACTCGGCTAGTTTACTAACATCTACCAAAGCTAACATCGACCAAATAATGATGACAAAAAAAGGGTTAAAATTCTGGCTTTAAACTTAATTTGAATGTGTTCACATTCAGATTGGATGATGGGTTTCAACCCATGAGTGTGAGGTAAATCATATTAAAACTAGACATGTGCACATAAGCGTGGAGTAAGGCAAAGCTCAACTGTGGACCATGTTTGCTGCATGGTTTACAGTCAGAGAGCACAGTAAACCATGTTTAAATACATAAGCAATGGTCTGTTTTAGATGTTGAATAAAAGCGTTACTATAGTTGACGTTGCTGTTAAATATATTTGTCAAAAAATTGCAAAAGTATGCTTTGCATCACAAGTCACGATTGTACTTGTACTTAAAAATACTGTCTATACTGCTAGCTGTTTTAACATAAGTATTTGTGTGGCAGATTATATTGTTTCTTTTTCATTTTAATCAATCCACATCATTTTTCCTTAAATACATTTGGTGCCCTTTAAAAATAATTTCATTTTCCTTTGTAATCAAAAATTCTTATTGAAATGCCTTTCAGGACTCCACTGACCATCACATCATGGCATTACTGTTGTTATGAATATTAAATAAGCTTACCTGCTGTTACAGGCTGGTGACACTGAAGCTGTCATCACTTGCTGGGTCCAGGAGCTGACAAAGCACCCCTCCACCCTGAGCTGCCTGGGAGGAGTAGCGATGTCCCATGCCCTGGTAGGATTGCTGAGGCAAGCAGTAGCCACTTGTGTCTTCCTGGTGAGGCGAGGAGTCCAGAGGAGGTTTGGGGTACGGGGAGTGGGGCATGGGGCCCTGGCAATGGCCTGTGCTCATGGTGTGGGGAGTCAGATCCCGCTTGACAGGGTTCATGGCAGAAGGGGGGCTGCGTTCCTCGAACAGCGCATTTGTTGAGTTAGAGTGGAGGCCGGGACTAGGGTTATTATAGGTAGGGAGATGTGTGTTGTGGTGGGGCTGATTACTTGCGTGGGAGAGGAGGTTACTCTGTAGGTGTGGGCTGGGATGTGTGTTGGTGTGTGAGCTCAGGTTTGTGTGAGGCTGCGTACTATGATGATGCGTATCAGGGGAAGTCATGTGTGTCTGCGTGTTTGTAGTTGGGCTAGTGAGGGAATTAACATGTGTATTGCCATGAGGACTTGTGTGTGGGTTGCTGTGTACATGCATGGCTGTATTTGAGAGGGAATTTGGGCTGCCGCTGTGCGATGTCTGTCCGTACCAGTAAGGGGAGCTGCAGTAGCTGGGGGAGTCATACTGTGAAAACTGGTGGTCTTTTGCAGGAGGACGGTGTGAAGGACTGAGTGCTGTGCTACAGTGGGGAGTTAACCGTGGTGAGGGGGAGCAGGATGGGGAGAAGGTCCTAGAGGGGGCAAGGTGGAAAGACTGGGGTGGAGGAGGGGTGGGCTTGGGAGGGTAAGGGGGAGATGAAACACTAGGTGAAAGGGAAGAGCAGGACTCACCGGGGTACAAGGTTGGATATCGGTCTTCTGAAGATGGTGTGGAGGGGTGGGCTGAATAAGGGGAGGGGTACTCACAGGGCTCCTGGAGGTAGCTGGAAGGGGGTGCAGGGTTAGGAGTGGCCAGGGGAGAAAGGCTACTACTGTCTCCGCTGTAGTAATCCAGCCCCTCATGAAACAATCCAGATCCTTCAGGACATCCGGCAGATACTGCTAGTCCCACGCCTGATGTAGAGGCAGCCTTGCCCCTGCCTTTAGACCCTGATGGCCGCTCTTTCTGACAGGGAGACAGACCTCCTCTTCCCCCTCTAGACCCTCTGCCTCGTCCTCCAATTCCTCCCCGCTTAGGTCCAGGAGTAGGTGTTGGAGAGGGACTTGATGGGGAATCAGAGTGTAATGTCGCCCCCCCTTCTTTTTCTGAATGCAGCTCAGTCCGTTTTCTGCGACCACGGCTGGGTTTGCTGGTTCCGCCACCTGGGAAAAGAACATTCTGGCTCCAGTTATAAGATGGCCCTGAAGCAGTCTCATGCCAATCCATCATCAGTTTCTCAAGGCTAGACAGACTTGATTGTCCCCCTTCCCCACTAACCGACACAGCCTCATTTTGTTTGTATGTGCCACCTGTGGAGCTGGGGCCGCTACCAGCGGCTGTAGAGCCAAGATGTGAAGAGTCAGAAGAGGACTCTGATAGACTGTCAGGAAACGTTTGTCGCTTAGCCTTCTGGGGGGTGTAGTTAGAGATATCCAGGATGTCTTTGGACTCATTGGAGCCATATTCACTGTAGCCATGATACTGCGATCCAAAGCCGTCTGTTGACCAGCCACCATAACCTTGTCTGGAACAAGAAAAGAATAAACCAACTCATATGACTGCATTTAAGAAATGATGTCACACTTTTCTGTATTTCTGTATTTACTCCTTGTTTCAGATCTTCATGTCAGTTATTCTATACTGATTATTATATTGTATAAACTGACTATTTTTTTGACAGACAACAGACTGACAAGTGAATTACCTGCAACTCCACTGATTGGAGCTGTACTGCTTGTAAACCTCTGGGGAGGAGGAGCTGAAGGGGCTACTTTTGGCCACAGACATGTACCCTCCTCCAGGTGATGTGGGTCCTGCTGGCTCCCCTCGCACAACAGAAGAATGGCTTGCTGCAGGATATCCACTGTAACCTTGCTTGGCTGCTGCCTGATAACTAGAATAACCCATCTGACTACCAGGGAGAGCCTTACAGCTGCTGTGACCAGACCGATATGGAAAGCTGCAGTCTGAGGATCTCTGTGGCACTGCAGGAGAAGAGCAGGAGTACCCGGAGGAGTAGTGACCATAGGAGGATGGATGGGGGGAACTAGGGGAGTGGGAAAGAGATGAGGGAGTAGATTTAGGATACGTTGAAGTGGTAGGGGATGTTTGGGCCAGGCCACTATAGCTATATGGGGGCCTGGAGGATAAGCAGTGTGCTTGAGCTGAGCCCTCCACCCCAGAACTTGCCCCCTTAGGGCTCCACTTGGAAAATGCAGGAGACCAGCTGTGACCAGCCACTGGACTGGATGGCTCATAACCAGGAGTGGACGAAGCTTTGCGTGGGTCTGACTGTGAGGAGGAAATATCCAGCAGGTCAGAGGAGTCATCGGAGTCAAGCAGTGATCGAAAATAACCAGCAAATAGACCTTGTGAGTCCTCTCCTACTGGCCCAACCCCTCTGCTTCCTCCTGCACTGCTATAGGCACCACCCCGTCCAAATTCACAAGAAGTAAAGTCACCTCTTGGACCTCCGCAGGCTTGAAATCCCCCCAAACCTTTTTCCTTATCCATGGCTCTCTCCTCGCCCCAGCCTCCTGCCCCGTTGGGCCAGTCCTTCCCCATGGACATTCCGACCCCTTTAAATGCACCATTTTTTTTCATACGTCTCCTCCTGAATACTTTCTCACCTCCAGGTTCTGTTCCCACCACACCTCCTCCTCTTCCTACCCCTCCTCCACCCACACCTTTCCCCCTTTTCCTAGGGAGTCCACGCTCAGACAAGGGGCTCAATTTCCGCTTTTTTCCAATAGATTCAAAGAAGTCACTAAAAGTACTCTTATTGCACCCACTGCCCCCTATACCACCTGCTGCTCCTCCACCTCTTCCAAGCCCCCCTCCTCTGCCACCCCTGGGGCGTCTAAATGCGGTGAGCCTGTGGAGCAGGGTGGATATTCCAGGGTTTTCCAAGGGAGCATGAAAGCTTTCTGGTTCACTAGGTGTCCAACATCGAGGAGGAGAGCAGCGGCCAGTAGCAGGAGGCTGGCGGTTTAAAAAGGCCAGTTTGGAAAGAACATCCCCATACTCTGTTTTCACATCATTCGTATCATTAACATAGGATGGGAACGGAAAAGGCAGTTTCGTCCGACGTCGCCTCCGAGGCTTCTTGGGCTGGTCACCAGTAGCACCAGCAGTACCGGCATTTGGAGGCTCTGCCTGGATTCCTGTATTCAAGGGCTGTTTAGGTGGTCGTCCTCGCCTGCGCTTGAGAATAACAGGAAGCTCCCCAGGAGGAAACATTACCATAACACTTTTTCCATTGTTTTTCATGCGGAGAAGGGCAGTAGGTTCTCGAATTGCCTCAGAGCCCTCCAGGCCACCATCGTTACTCTTCTCTGTCATGGTAACGGTCTCCAAATTCGAAATTTTGTAGCTCTTCTGTCGGCGGCTAAGACTCACAGGAATACGAGCAACCTTGACAACAATCCTCCTCACCTGTCAGCAGAGATAACAGTAAGAAATATGCAGCAACAAACCATCATAAGACCCTTTTATGGTATGAGATTGCATGCAATGTTAAGAAGAAAACAACATGACATGTTATTAACTTACACCTACAAAGCGTCCTCGTCTGCTGTTACTGGGAGGACACACCCCTAAATCTGTAATAGGTTCCTCTTTCATCGTCAGCACAGGTGCAGGGACACTGGATGCAAATGGATGAAGAGGGGTGGCACAATGGTAGATGGCCTGGGCTGCCTGACGCTGTTTCATTACGCTCTTAGGACCTGCTTTCTGTACAGATTTTGGGGCGGGCCTACACCGAGATTTAGGTCCTGGTTTATGCCCAAGTCTGGGACCAGGCTTAGGTAGAACTTTAGGAGCAGGTTTGGGTACAGTTAGTGCAAGAGCAAGGTCTGTTTGACTGGTAGGTGTGGGAAGAATGGCTTCCACAGATGAAAGCTCCTCCTTATTAACAGCGGCCACCTCATCCTCTTTAACCCTCCAGATTTTCTCCTCTAACATCTCCTCTTTCTCTCCTTCCATCTCCCCCTCTGGTCTTTTTTCATCATCTTCTATGGTTCGACGCAAGCGAGAGGATTTGCGCAGGTGACAACGAAGGCGAGGTCGCCCAGAGCTGCGGAGTGCATACTTCTTTTCTGTCTCTGCAGGTAGAGGAGATGAGCCTGTGCTTGGGTTTGGAACAGGAGGGACTAGACAAAGTGTTGAGGGTGGGTCTGCCTCTGACGTTTGGACCGGTGCTGCCACTTGATTGATGGAGGCAGGATGATTGCCGAGTGCCAAAGACAAAGGCTTGGGTGAGGTTGTACATATGGCCTCTGATGTGAGTGTTTTAGACAGTTCTGGCCCTACAGGACTCATGTAAGCGTTGATTTCCTTGTGTCCACCATTGTCCATATATGAAAAAGCCTGTGCATGCACATCTGGGTCTATATGTGTTTGCATATTTCTAAGTGTCTCCGCAAATGTCTCCGTCTCAATGGTTGTTTGAGTCTCAGTGGGCCTCCGCTGGAAGGTGTTGTGCTTAAGCCTTCTTTGTAGGTGGACACCGTTGGCCAGGGCAGATGGAGAGGAGGGGGGAATGTGCTCAGGAGTCACCAGAGCCAGTCCATCACGAGAGGGATCCTGGAACCCCGCCTGGAGCGAGAGCTCCCTTGTCCAAAGCTGAGGTCCTTCCACCCCCCCAGTGCTCACCACACAGTCCTTCTCCTTAGCCTGAGCCTCTCCACAGCAAACTGGAGCCCTATTTTGGCTGGAATGTAAATGACCTGACAAACCACTCATTCAGTAGACAGTTTGGCTGGTAGTGAGGGATGAAAAGAGGGGGTGATTTCAGTTGTTCCTCAATTTAAGCTGTCCTCTAACAGATGGCAAGAGTGAAAGAACAAACACCTAAGGACATGAATAAAAAAAAACAAACAATAAAAATTAACCATACAGGACCCTTATAAGTATTCCAGCCCCATCTAATTTAATTTAAGCTATTTCATCCTATCTAAATGACTTTATGAAAATAATATACTGATAAACATGCTGGATATACAGTAATAAAAAAAAAACTTTTGCAGTACAGATGGAATTATACTTGTGACAGAGTCGTTAACATATCTGGCAATGGGCCATAAAGCTACTCCATAATGCACCCTCTTCTATTAACTGTGCCACCCACACAGTGGTATTACAACATTAGATTACATGTACCATTCATGTCCTTCTCGGTCTGCTCATTTGGTTGCTTCTACCAAATGATCGTGGCGCTGATTTTGATTCTGGGTTGAGCCTCACTCTGTCTGCCTGACTGGCTCTGTTCTGCAGGGGATCATTGGGTCATCAATACTGCAGTGGAGAGCTCACATACTTCTCTCTCTTCCCTCAGCTTCTGCCTTTTGCCCATGGTTGCTAGGGTGAGAGAAAGAAAGACACAAAGACAGAGACGCACAGAGGAAGGGACAGAGGGTTGATGTACATGGGGGTAAAGAAAGCCGTGTCGAGGAGGGTGGAGCAGTTAGAAAAAGAGAATAGGAGATTAGAACATGATGTCACAGTATGCATCAAGTCAGACTAAAATCAGTTTTCTGGAGAGGTCTGCACCATCTCACATCAGAGGCAATTATTTTGGAGGATGACTTGCAGTATAAATTTTTAAAGTTGAATTGTAGTTTCATTTTTGTATTCCAACATACTGTAAGTATACATGTCAGACCATTGACTGATTTCCTCACATAATGTTTATCTCAAATACATGGTGTGTACTGTGAACGAGATTGAGCATATTATGCACATATAAATATAATCACATTGGATTGAATTGTCATCAGTGTTCTTTAAAAAAACAAACAAAAAAACCCTCAGATTATAAGACGGAAATTCATAGCGGTGAGTTGCACAAACTCACTGTAACATTTTGCAAAAACTCTGCAAATACATTACAAGGCACCAGGCCTGGTGCAACAAGAACGGTAATGTGTGAATAAACTCTGCCACCAGGGGGTAGCAGAGAGGTGATGATGACAGTGGTGTGAAGAGGATGGACAGATGAAGGTGACACAAAGACAGCAATGATAAAATGATTATAGAAACTCTGAGAAGAGAAGCAGGACAGAGTCAGAAAGGACAAAAGTGTTATGAAATCTGGACCACATGTGCTGTCTGAGCCATGCTCGTCAAACACAAAAACACGCATGCTTGCAACATTTGCAAGGAGATATGCACGCTGTTGGCTCCAAAACTGTAGCACACAATCCACATTCAACAAAATTATGTCCATCGTCAGATCTCTCTGCCTCCCTCTCCAACATATGGCTCTGATTAAGAGAAAGGGAGGAGGACTGAGTGCAAGAGAGAAAAAGCAAGACATGGGTATAAGGAACAGTATGGGAGAAAGACATTAGAAAAAGTGAATGAATGGGTAAAATTTTGTAACAAGGTGAGAGATAAGGGAAGCGCAGGGAACTGAGAGATGGGACTGAAACATGGGAAGGATCACAAGTGGACAGACAGTCACAAGCAGGCAGATTTGAGCAATTTTTGAGAAAATGAAAGAGGGAAAGTTGCAGAGGAGCAGGAAGAAAATGATAAAGTGGTAGAGGAGGAGAAAGAGTTTTGTTGGAGCTGAGTTTGGAGCTGCACATATGAAGCGGAGCGACCTCAGTGTTCTGCTGCTCTGAGGAATGACACAACTGGGACAGACAAACATGGAGATTAACACACACTACACATATTTCTTTAAACCCCCCACCCACTCTCCCACCCTCCCATGCCCACTGCCGTCTCCTTGCCTCCCTTCCTTCTCTCCCATTCTCACTTTCTCTCCAGTCTAATTAACAGCACTCATTAATTAGATCTTCATTTGACCAGTTTGTGAGAGGAGAATAGCACATGCTTTAATTAAACATTGCATCACATGTGCATACACATATGAGCACAATGTCACTCCCAGACACACAGCGACACATACCAACACACACATGCAAATATGCCCCCGCAGCTTTATCCTCCCACACAACGATTTACACATAAAGACAGACACATCATGCACACAAGTGCACTTGTGCACGATCACACACAAAAACAAAGACACACAAGCAAATACCCCTCTACTGGGCTCTGCAGGGGGCATTCTGACAGGGTTTAAATGTGAACCAATCAATCTCGCTATGATTCATTGTTTAAGCAAACACTCCTGGCATCCATCAGCCACCATTCCAATATAATCATACGTAGCAAATGTGTTTTGGTGCATTTTACTGTGAATGGCTCTAGTGCTCAGGAACACGCAGTGGCGTAGTATTGTCTATGTGAAAACAACCAATGGTATGTGCTGCTCCCACATGATGATCTGTTGAATCTGCTGCAAACGTGAGAATCTCTCCTATGAATACTGTTTGAACAGTTTTGATCTTGTGAATTTCTTAACTTTCTCATCAAAGTTTGTTGTTTTATTGTGCATGTATAGAGGGCAAAGGCAACAACAGCACAAAGTGCTATAAAGAAAGTGCGTGTACATGCCAGAGAATAGGTACCATCACTTTGTAATTTGGGTAGTTGCACTGTTCTGCATAGTCTGAGAGGTGCAATGACTCTGTACTTTGTAGTTGTAGAGCATATCTATTCTCTTTCCATCTATCTCACTGCCACAAAGGCTTGCAGACTCACAGGCCTGCCAGCAGAAACCCTCAATGAGGAACCAGACCCTGAGTGTTAGTGCATGTATTTGTTTGTGTGCACGTGTGTGTGTGCGTGTCTGTGTCTGTGTGTGCCTGCGAGGTTGGATGTGTATAAGTGTGTCTTCCTGGGTGTGTTTGTAAAAGCACTCACTGAGCTCTAACGGGTGTGCAGTTGTTGCTAAGAGACAGGCAGCAGCACCGAAACAGCATGGGGGTGTTGGGGGAGGGGAGGGGGGCACAGAGGAGGGGGGTGGGGGTGGGGGGTGAGGAGGAGGGGGGTGGCTCCACCAAGAGGTTTAGACTGATAAGAAGAAGGGGGGATAAAACAGAGAGTGGGAATGAGATGGCGAAAGTGTGTAAGTGAGGCCAGGATAGAAGAAAAGGTGGGTAGGGGGAAGTGGGTCAAGAGGTCCACAGAGACTGAATGACACCGTGACGAAACTCAGCTTGCACCGGAGTGCCGATCCTCCGCGACACCTAAATCCTGATGCAACATCAACCTTCAGCACCAACATCCTCAAACATTCACACAACAATGGAATCTTTCAACATATCAGTTTAGAAAAGTACTGAAAAAGACAAGAGACAAAACAACTTGGTGGCTATTTCATGGAAACCTGAGAGATGCTTTTAGTGAAAAACGAGGAATAACAAGAAAAACAAAAAACAGGTGTGCCACAAGTTGCATTCAAAAGATATGGCCTATTCTGTCACTGCAACATTAAATGTCACATGCCATTACACAGCATCATTTCAAAGAGGCTGATTTTGAGAAGCAAATCAATTACATGACTACAGGGTTTAGGTAAAGTGGTCCAAGGTGGTCCAACTAAATCAAAAATACAACAGTTAAACATACAGCACTTCAGAAAAAGGTGCTTTATCTTGGTCTAATATTGTCATGTTGGGGAACATTATTAGTTTGCAGCATCCAACATTCCGTCAGGCTCAGTTGTCAGAAGAACCATGTTCAATGTTTTCATTAATGTAGAATTGTTTGAAAAAAAAAACTTTGCTCTGTTATTATTACTCTAAAACAAGCTATTTATATTCATTTTATATTCAAAGATCGTTGGTTCCCCTCTTGCTTCTCCATCATATTGAGGTGGCATTAACTACAGTAGCCCAGAAGGGACAAAGCAAATACATACTCCAGAATCCAGAATCAGCCTCATGAGCTTTTCAAGGTTTTTGTTTGGGGATATTTAGTAGATTGCAATATACAATTTGGGTGAAATTGTGGATTTGAAGGTTTTGTTTCTATTCCAATCACAGGGAGGGACTTATTCAAAGTTAAGAAACAAAAAACAAAAAGTTATGGAAAAAAAAAAACTTTGTTCATCAAGAGAGCTGTGCTGTATGAGAGGTTGGGGTGCTTGTGAGAGTGTCAAAGGGAGCAGGGAATGGGAGGCAGGGGGCTGACATCCCAGCACGTTGCACATTTGACTTTGGTGGGATGCCGCTCTACGCACACGATTCAGTCAGAGACACAGAGAGATACACGCGTCCATACAGACCCTCACCCGCTCCACCTACACTCTCCTTCACTATGACCTCTCCACTCCTCCTCTAACATCCCACCCACCTTGCTACCCCCTCCCCAAGAAAACTACCACCACCTCCCCAGCTGCAGGAAATTCCTAATGATCTCCATCATCGGTGTGCGTGCTGTATCTCCTGCCAAGAGCAAACGCGTGCACGCGCAACAAACGCACACAAAGCACATAAATGAACAAAGACTAACACATAAACCATATGTGCAGACAAACAAAACGGCAGACAGACGTTCAGACAGACATCTAAACAGACTTCACACACACCAGATACAGTGGCAGCTCAGCCAATATTCACACGGGGGATTGGAGAAGTAGCTCAAAACACAAGACAACACTAAATCAGGACCCCCACACCCTCATTCAACTGTCTCACTATATGCATTTCACAGGAACCTACATGCTGTAGTTATTTTAAGATGAGGAGGACTATAATATCCCTACCTCCCCTTCTTCTTCCTTCCTCACCCTCCCTTCCCCCCACTTGTCTTCCTCACTGCTCCTCTCATCTCTGTAGCATCCCCCTCACCTCCCGCCCCAACTTTTTCTCCCACAACACATTTCCCCACTCCACAACACCCCTCCCTCCTCTTCAACTCTGCCAGGAACTCTCTCTTTCTCTCTCTCTCTCTTTCTCCTCTCCCTCACTCTCCTGCAGGCGGTTTCTTGGCGCTGCTGACGGCCATCCCTCAGTCAAGTCATGTGACCAACCGCGCCAGCTGGGAACAAGAGTGAGCACATGTGCGTGTGAAAAAACACGCAGGGATGTGTCTGGAAACACCAAAAAACACATGCAAGTACAGAAGGTCGAGACCAACAACTTAGGTGCAAACATATCCAGTTCCCACAGATGCACATGCACACACACGCACAAACACTAACAAGTGCATGCTCATACTGACACTCACTACTGGTGCTCACGACATCCATATCTAAAAACCAAAAACTACACATAAAGACACTCAACTACAGTCACATATATCTACTTCACACACAGAAGACACACAACGCAGATGCTTGGACCCCAACACACACTCAGACCTTGAGGCCAGTGTGTTGGAGAGGGGCCTCCGTGCTGCGGCCCTGACTTCCTGACTCCTCCTCCTCCCTCCATACTCCTGTTCCACAGTTGCTGTGGGAGACGCTGCAGCAGTGCCCGTTGCCAAGGAGAAGGCTGCTGGCTGTTCGAACAACAATGGCCGCCTTGTGAACATTCCAACTGTAGGTACTGACAGCTCATCAGCCACAACCTCACCATACACACCTCTGGAGAAAGCACACAAATGCACAGCTCACGCTGCACACCGCTGTAGTCTACCTCTGTGGTTCTTGGCCCCAAGCCTGACCAAGGCAACACGTTCATACACAAACACAATAAGGCATGCACACAAACACACACACATCTGTGCACACTCAGAGAAATTATGACTTCTACTGAGAGGATAAGAAACCCCTCCGTCCTTCTATGTCTACCTGCATCTCTTTACTATCTCTCTCTGTCTCTCTCTCTCTCTGTCTCACACACACACATTCACACAGTGCGCAGTGCATTCATCCATCCCCACCACCACCACCACCCCCCACCCTCTTGACTACTCTCTGTCGTTCTCTCTTATCTCTTTCTCTCTCCTCCCCCTCCATAGCCTCCTGCTTTCACTCGCTTTCCGTCTCAGGAAGTGTGTGTTCTCACTATCACGCACACACTGTCGTGTTGGCACACACACACACACACACACACACACACACACACACACACACACACACACACACACACACACACAGTCTCTTTCTCTCCTGGAAGGTAGCGAATCCTTTCGTCCCTTGGGGGCAGACACTTCCTCAGAGAAGGAGGGAAAAGGGAAAGAAGAAAGAGAACTAGAAACAAGGGTGGAATGGGCAGAAAAGGAAGAGGAGGGAGAGAGGAAAGGAAGAGGGTGAAAACTATATTCACGGAAGGGATTTATAGACAGACCCCTTAGTGCTCTGATTATCTGCACATATTGATGGGACGACATTGAAGCGCTGGTACAGAAACTGCGCTGAAGTCAAATTGGCTTGCGCTGTGTGTGTGTGTGTGTAAACTGGGATTGGGGGTAAGTGTGTGGGAGAGCTAGGGTGGGGGGGTTGAGGGTCTTAGTTTATCCCCCGACTCACTGCTTTTAAACACACATACACAGACATATTTCTTTCCTCCACAGCACCACAACAAAAACAATTTGAACACACAGGAATGAATCAACATAAAAAAATCAGACATACAGTAAAGTATAATGATCTACAAATAGCTGTATGTGCCTGCATGTGTGTGTGCCAGAGATGGTACGAGTGCATTAAGTGCCAAACGCTGAGAGGAGATGCTTTTGTGCGTGCGCGTGTGTGTGTCTGCGTGTTTTCCCCATCTCTCGCTCCTGTTTAATAATTGAGCTGATTCTGTCCAGCTTGTTAAGGAGGTACACAGCAGCTTCACACTCTGTCTTTCTCTGCTTCTCATCCTTTCACGCGCTCCTTCTTTCCCTTCTTGTCCCTCCACCTCCTTGCTATGTCTTCATTTATCACTCCCTCTCTTTCCTGACCCCTCTGTCCTCCCTCTCTCTGCCCTTTCCCCCAGCTCTCTCCTCCCTCTTCCTTTGCAAATCCCTTCTGTTCTTTGACCTCTTCCTCGCCTCTTGCAGTTCCACCCTCCTCCATCCTCTTCCATCCATCCTGCTGCCCTCCATCATCCCTCTCCTCCTGCCTCCCTCCATCCTCCAGAGGTGAGAGGTCGACGCTTCCTCTCCACTGTCAGACTCAAACCGGCTGCAACCAGCCTTGCTGGGAGGGGGGGCAAGGAGAATGAGAAGGTAGGTGAGGAAGGACACATAGGGGAAGAGAGGAAGAAGATCAAGGTAAAAGAAGGAGAGGGAAGGGACTGACAGAAAGGAGTGATACATGGGGAAAGAGGGGGTTAAAAGAAGGAAGGAGGCTAGAGGAAAGAGAAGGAGATGACTTCTTTTGAGTCACTGCCTTTGGCGCGGAGAAGCCGTTTTATGAATGTATTGTGTGGGAGGTGACAGAATGGAGCATACAAACACTGCTTACACTAATGCTAAATGGCTGCTGTGTGTGTGGGTGCATCTGTGTGTGTGTGTGTGTGTGTGTGTCTGCTTTTTGCACAAGTTCAGAGACACACTTTGTGTGTGTGTGTACATAAATTCATGTGTGTGTCCGTGGGAGGTGAACCACGTTTACCTGCCTGTGGTGAAAGCTATTTTACTTCAGGTGACGTTAAGATTAATAGGAGTGATACAAAAAATATATATATTTTTTTTTTTTAAACTGGACCTTTCACCCTAAGGACAAAATGATAACTAATTGTTTTTGTCAGTAGTAGGTTGCTGGATAGTAAAATATAGTACAAATGTTGAAAAAAAAAAGAAAAGAAAGCAGTATATCATACCAAAATTACTCATTAATTTACCCACATATTACAGGTTTTAAAGTATTTAATGTTAGTTAGTAATGCTAATGCTGACTGTATTATCTGCTGATAGCTCTAAGCATACCTTGAAAAAAAAAACTCCATCCGACCAAATGTTATTAATGTTAATGCATTCTGTATGAATGGAAAATTGCACTCAGTTGCAAACAATTTCATATTTTGGGAGGGATTTAAATTCTTTAGTAATGGTGGTCTATCTTACTCATTCACAATAGCAGTTTAAAATATCTTTTGCTTAATGACGGGAGCGCTTGTAAAATGCTCTAAGATCAAAATGATCTTTCACTGATGTTCACAAAACAATTGAAACCACGACCAAAAAAAAAAAAAACCATCTGTGTTGCAATGCAGCTAGAAGTCAAATCCAAGAAATTATCAATATTTGAGCTTCTTCAATTTCTAGAAGGATGTCCTCTCAGATATGGGCTATTGACACCGCTTCTGAAGGTGCTGGATGAATGTGTTCCTTGTAGTAAGACATTAATTACAAGACCACCAATAGTCTCCCATAATGGAACAACAGAGAACCTGCTTCACATTCAGAAGTGATGACTTAATAAACTCTTAATTCAATAATTCAACAGGTTGCATCATCTGGAATGTAACTCAAAACTTCTCCCAAACAACAGAAAATCAATAGAAGTCAATAATGGCTTTTGTGTGTGTGTGTGTGTGTGTGCATGAATATAGATGAATATGTGTGTCCATTCTGTCTTCTCCATCTCCATGACAACGTCCATATCAAAAGGGCGTCTGACTATGGCAACCTTGCATGCTGATAGGCAGAGGGAGAAAACAGGTGATTGGTTGAGCTGTTGGCTGTCATATCAGCAGGGTGTATCTTTGTGACACTGCAACACGCACGCACGTGCACACATAGCTCCACACGCGCACACACACTCTTGACTTGTCTGTGCTGACAGCCTACACGCCTAAAAACTGCAGCTAGGTGCAAACAAAAGGTGCTTCCACAGCACACACACACAGAGATTTAAGATGAGATGCGGTGTGTTAGGTGCATTGACCCTGCCAATGAGGACAGCAGGAACATCAACAGAGCTACAAGGCCGTTGCTATGACAACAATCCCCGCTCGCACAGGTAGGAAGCACAATAGGCCTAAGCTGTTATATGTTCACACTCTCTGTTTGTCACTCACTCACACTACACACACACACACACACACAGAGAAACACACACAGAGAGAAACACACTCAAGACAAGTCTGTCAGACAGCGACTGAATACCAAGGTAAGGCCATTTCCTTTTCATTCCAGCACTCAGAGTGTTGAAATTAGTCATTATGGTTAAGTAGAGCTGCCACTAAGAAAACCCAGTCTTCAACCACTGTAGATGTGAGACTGCTCGTGTGAGAGACAGGCCAACAGACAGACAGACAGACAGACAGACAGACAGACAGAGCATCAGTCTGCATACTAACAGGATGGGGCAGCCTGTGCACTTCACTGAGGTAGCCTTAAAAACAACAATCACTGCCCAAAGCTTGGTATGGACTTCTTTAATCCCTCTCTTTCTTTTTCAGTTTTTCAGCACTCTTTCTTTTTTTTCTTTTTGACCCCCCTCCCCTTGCTAGAGTGCAGACAAGAGCTGATAATCACCACCACACTGGCTCTGTTGCCACTGCAGGATGTGCTGCTGCTGTGTCCTGACTAACTCGGGGAGGGTTTCACTTATGGAAACCCAGAGAGCTGGATGTGTCTTCTGCATATGTATGTTAAGCACTGTTCTGGAGTTGGTCTCACAATGAAACATCTGACGTGTGTCCCTGATGCGATTAATCCAAATAAAAACGTATAAATAAATAAACAATAAAGTCCCATCAAACTCACCCACAGGTAAAAACCACTGGAGAAGGCAAATAAACAAGAGAGGAGCCGTGTGTGTCTGCGTGCGTGTGTGTACAAGCAGAGTGATAGTACCTGGGGAGATGATGTACACTGTTGCCCTGCCTACACTGAATATTCAGGGATAATGAGGCTAATAGGTGAGACTATTGTAAAAAAAACGCCGAGAAAAAAACAGGTGTGGGTGTAGCAGCTTCACTGGGCACATTTTCAACCAAACTGCGCTAATGTGTGCTCATGTGTGTGTTTGAACATCATTATTTCATATGTAACCACACACGTTGCATGCCTACAGTTGAGTCCACAGCAGCGCGAGCGCATGCAGAGCGGCGTCCGGTAACGTAACCACCGAGGTTAACGGATGATGTTTGAAATACATGCGTAAATAAATGACATGAAATGAAAATGAGAATGGAAAGAAAGTGGGTGATAAGCATTACTGGCGTTTTCTACTGAAGACACTGCACGCGCACTCACTCACCAAGGAGAGACGGAGTGAAGGGGCTCGCGCTGCCCACTGGAGCAGTTGCGGATCAGTGCTGGCTGGTGCGGCTGTCGGTGCTCGCTCCTCTTCCCGCCGGGTCACGGAGCCATAGCCTTGACGGCTGCAGCCGTCAGCGAGCAACATTTCCCCTTCATCTGAGCTCCCCTATTCGGAGGGAGACTGTCCTCCCACATCAGTGTAAACGCTGTCTCCTGCTTCCGCGCGCCACCGTCTCGAGCGGCTCAACTGAAAAACCGCTCCTGTGGCTCACACCAATATCTGCACCCACAAAAATAGGAAAGAAAAAAAAGGAAAGAGATTTGAAAAAAAGAAATAATGGGAGAGGGAGGTTCTTTCACTGTCTTCCTCCAATTGAAGGCGCTGACATGACCACAGTCAAGCCCTGGGCTCTGGTTTTTGGTGACAGGCTCGGGACTCCCCGGTATGCGGGAGACGAAAATCGACCGTGCGCCCGCGCGTCTCTGCCTCTGCAATTCCAGCTCTCTGTCTCTGGTGCGCCCCAGTCTCTGCTGTGCCTCTCCAACGTGCCTATAACTGTCAAAGCCACTCGGGCACCCGTAGCTGGCTTCGTTTAAGTCTTAGGAAGTATGGGACCTGTAGTTTTCTGGACATATGAAGTGGAGATCGTGAATTTTACAGAGATACAAAAACAATGAAAGGAGTCGGCAGACACAAATCACGATAACACCAAATTATATCATATTTATGACACACACACACATATATATATATATATATATATATATACACACACACACACAAACATATAGGCTATTGCTTCAAAATAATATATCTTTGATAGGAGTTTACACAATTGCTGTGTGATTGTACTCGAGCAAAATGTTTCTTTCTCTAGGTTTAATAAGAAAACACTTCCTTCATCAAGCATTGTGCTTGCGTAAATCTGTTTTGTTGTGATATTTAATCTCTGCACTACAAATCTCATTATGTGACAATGTAAATATTCAAATATGCAAAAATAAGAAATTTGATATAACCTGGGACAGATATCTGATCTTTATTACAATAACATGACACCGGGATCACCATATGAAGGTTACATTTTTGAGAGAAAGAAAAGAAAAGAAAAAAACATATCGAAACAAACAGCCAAACAATTAAAAATTCAATTAAAAACTATCTCTCCACAGTCCACTGGCACAGAAATTTTACCCTGCCCTCCCCAAAGATGAAAATTGCATACATGTTAACTAAATATAGAATTATTTGTGATGCACAGGTATAAATGAGTTAAATTAGAACAACAAAAGAGACAAACTTATACAAAACTGTTGTGTAGAGCGCAATAGGCTTTTATAGCACAGTATTAAAAGCATGTGTTGGCAGCACAATGGAAATCAGATCAGAGACAGAAATTGATATTGTATCAGCTTTATTTTTTATTCAATTATAATAATTAAGATTGGTTGAGTTATTGCAGAAGAAAAAAATATTTTTAAAGAGGGCAGCATGAGTCTGCACATAATCAAGCCATTTATCACACAGGTTCATCCAGTGCACTGAGAGTTGCTCAAGGTTGAATTTATATTGTAAAACCTTAGCCATTCGCAACCATGTATGGTAAATGAATGAATAGATGAACCTGTTGCACATAAGACCCTTTCAGTATCAATATATTTTTTTCAGATTTTATCAAACTGACAATCTACTAAAATCTCATTGCAGTAAGATAAATCAAAGGACTTGAACAAATACAGCAACTGAACAGATCTTGTACCCACTGGACCTCCCCCCACCCCAACATAACCATCTACATCTTCTTTCAGTTCCTTGTTGTCATGGTTACAGAGTAAAGCAAGGCCTGACCAGGAGAGCTCAGACTTCTCAACATGGTTAACTGATCTGTTCTGAGCAAGCTGCAGTGATCAATAAGGAAAAGAAAGGAACTGACTTAAAACCATTTTAAACAAGTCAATGATATGTATGTTTATATGAGTGCTTGTGAGTATGAATTCTGTACAGAATCAAATACACTGAAAGCATGTACAGTTGAAGCACTACAACATGCCTGTCACTGTATTTGTATGCGTCTCTCTGTTCATTTAAAGTTCCATGTTTGTCCAGCACGTGGGTGGTCACAGGTTCTCTCCGGGCTGGTACTGCGGCTCTGTGGCGGTGAAGTAATCCTCCAGGAAGGACTGCAGGTACTCAAAGGTGTGCCTCTCATCAGGCTCACGTCTCCAGCACTGCAGCATCAGTTCATGGAGCGAAGCCGGGCAGCCGGGGGCGCAAGGCATTCGGTATCCCCTCTCCACCTGCTCCAACACCTCACGGTTGTTCATGCCTAAAGGGTGGATGAAGGAGGTGGGATGGCGAAAAGGACAAGGGCATACAAGTTTGGATTAAACACATCCGGGCATTGAGGGGAAAAAAAAACCATTCTATATATGCAAGTAACTTTTAACTTGAAAATACATATTTCTATTGCAGTGTGTGATGATTTTAAGCACACAAAGTATGCGTGGCTTCACTAAAGTAAGATGCAGTAAATGCACACACACATATACATATGTAGGCTATGTGTGTGTGTAAAGGAGAAAAAGCTAAATATGTTTTTATATGCTTAAGTGCACATACAGTGCTGGATGTCTGAAGTGACATCAAATAAATAAATCTGACATAACAAAAGGACGTCACTAAGTTTTGGGCGATCTGGCAATCTGATGGTGGGAGACTGTAATTTAGTGAGCTGTTCAGGTTTGTATGACACCATGACATCAAATACCCAGATCAGAACAGAATCACCAAGCTTTCCCTCAACCCAACTTTACATCACACAGCACTTGTTGTTCCTCTGAAGGGAATGGCATAAAGCTGTAAGACCGATAAAAAACACACACACATGCAGACATTGTGTGTAGAGAGGGGTGGAGTCGAGTTCAGTGGGTGATTTCATCTACTTAAACTGTGCTGAAAACTGAAAAAAATACACTACAAGGAAGAAAGCATTTGGCCACTCCTGTTAATTACTGAATTCAGGTCTTCTAGTCAGACTCATTGCCACAGGTCAATAAAAGT
Organism: Arrhamphus sclerolepis; assembly: GCA_037176975.1. Taxonomy (NCBI): domain Eukaryota; kingdom Metazoa; phylum Chordata; class Actinopteri; order Beloniformes; family Hemiramphidae; genus Arrhamphus; species Arrhamphus sclerolepis. Next base: position 9,095,047 of record JBAMYA010000003.1, read on the forward strand.
AAAGCACTTTTTGAACAGTTCTGCGACTTTGAGTGCAGTAATGTGATAAGATGCCATGTTTGAAAACAGACTATTTGTGAACTGCTGGGTATTCTACGGTCAGCTGTGACATTATAAGACAGTAGAAATCATTTACGAACAACAGAAACTCAGTTACCAAGCGGAAGACCATGTAAGACTCAGTATGAGTTCAACAATTGCTAAGGCCCATGTTGTGTAAAAGGTCACCAACGCTCTGCTGGTTCCATAGCTTAAGAGCTCCGAACATCCACTGGAATTAATGTAAGCACAAAAAGCTGTGCATAGGGAGCACCGTTGAAAAGTGTTTCTATGGTCGAGCAGCTGCATGTAAGCCTCACATTACCAGGTCCAGTGCCAACAGCTGGATGGAGGGGTGTAAAGCACACCAGGCGGTGGACTGATGAGTCATGTTTCTGTTTTTCCAAGGCAATTGTGTGAGTAAGGGTTTGGCGGATGCCTACCTACCTGCCTGCATTGTGCCAACTGCAAATTTTGATGGCAGGATAATGGCATGGGGCTGTTTTTCAGGGTTTGGGTCAGGCCCCTTATGCCCAGTAACAGATATCCTTAATGTTTCAACATACTAAGACATTTTGAACAGTTTGGGGAACATCCTTTTCTATTCCATCATGACTGTGCCCCAGTGCAAAAGCAAAAACTGACTGAGATGCGCAGAGCCCTGACCTCAACCCCAGTGAGCGCCTTTGGGACATACTGGAGCAGAGATAGAGGGACAGGCCTTCTCATCCCACATCAGTGCCTGATCTTATAAATGTTCTACAGAATGAAGGTGTCATGGACTTTGTTTGGTTTTGGACTTTTGTCTTGAGGTTTCTTACTTTTCCTTGTTTTCTTGTATTCCTTATTTCATATGTAGTGCTTTGTTTTGTTAACTTCATGTTTTACTTTGAAGGTCTGTGTTGAGTTCAGAGTCCAGTTTGACTTTCTTTGATACCATCTTCCCTGACTGTTTGCACCTGTGCCTGGTAAGTCCCTGTGTGTAAATCAAGCAGCAACCCCAGGCTGAAGCCCAACCAGGAAGCAGGTTTTGTTTCAATTCCTCTACTGACCACAAGGTACTGGCTCCAAAACAGAGCAGATCATCATTGGCTCCCATGTTAAAATGCAGCAGAGATAAACATACCTAAAGCTCGCTACAAAAAACAATTTTGCTCTCTATATTTAGAATTGACAGGAGGTGAATCTTTTTGTACCACATCAGGTAAAGTCATATAAAGTATTAAAGCTGACCAAACAATCAGCCCTCATTTTATGTGGCCACCAAAACAACATTTGAGATGGGAGGTCCTGCTGCAAAGACTGGCAGCCCAGAAGTTATGACTGCAGGTCCCAGTATAATCCTGAGTCCTGAAATGATTCTCCATGGTTCCTGGCTTCTTCAGTCAAGCTGCGCTGCCAGTTAACCAGCCTCCATCACTGAGATGGGTGCCCCAGTCTGATGCTGTCAGCTGGCCAGCCTTCCCTGTCAGCGTGACTCAGCTGATATTCATGGAGTATCATTTCAGGTCTCTTCCAAGCAGAATTATGCTCGGACCTGCAGTCAATCATGCCAGCCAGCCCCTCCACATTAGTCCTCAGCATCTGCATCGGCTACCAGCGGGCCTCCAGTGGATCTTGTTTTGTTCCAGATGATGTTCCGGTTAACTGCTTGCGTCTTCCAGCGGCCTTTAAGCGTTGCTGATTCCACCTCTTTGCTCAAGCTGCACAGCACCATGTTGCAGAAAGAGGCCCCAGATGTTTTCTGAACAAACATATGGGTCAAGTGACCAGACTTTTTTTTTTATTCTTCAGGTATATATGGTATATAGTCTCTTTAATCTTTCAAATAAACTCATAATTTCATAAAGCCAGCCAAGCAGGCAGCACTTTTAAACGCTCCTGGAGAGACTTGAGGTCAAAGCACAAAAAAAACAAAACAACAAAAACCTATATCTCTATCTCAGCTAAACGGCTGCACTGTTTCTATGACGGGATAAAAACACAGGTAGGTCTCACATCCATATGGAGAGGTTAATGGCGTAATAGAAAACTTGAAGGTGAGGTCATAATATTATTTATGACTTATATTGCAACATAGCACGTTAACTGAAAGTTTGTTAGTTCACAAACTTACTACTTTTTTTGTTTTTTTTTTTAGCTCCAATAAATCAATCTATAAACAAAGGGAACTTAACCACTGCTGTTTTTCAAGGAACTATGACACTTTCGGTGTTTAAAGGTCCCATGAAGTTTTAAATCCAGTTTTACCTCGGCATAGTTAAATAACGATAGTCTGGCACGTCAAAAAGACATGCAGTGAACTTCAAATCCTATTGTCACCTCCTTCATGTGTAAATTTCACAACTTAAATGTTCAGCTGAAACACGATCTAATCTGAAAACCTGCAAAGTGTTCGCAGCACCTTACGCAGACTCGTTTGGATCCTCCTCCAGCACTCACAATGACCAGCCCACTTTCTGCTGGACTCTGGAGGACTGAACCTCCATCTGAGGATCAATTAACTTGTTGGATACGAAGAAGGAAAATGAGTTTGTCTTAAGGATGCACAATGTATTTTTCTCCAACCTTGGAAAGTTTCTAGAAGACTTCACTCAGCAGCTGACACTCAGACGGGGAGCTATCGGCATCACAACCACAACCTGTAAGCTCCAGCCCACACATCCCAACATTTTCACCTCAGACAATATGCAGACTAACAGAGCAAAACTTAAAAAAAATAAGAAAATGATCTAATAAAGACTGATTATGGTGGAGATAAAACACTGATCCTGATTCTGTCGGGGATTCTGGCTTACCGCCATCCCCGCAGAAGACACAACGGTGCTCGTGTCATGATAAACTCTGATAACATCTGTGGGCGTAGCGTCACGTTAAGCCAACCAATCACTGCTCAGCTCCTTCATCGCAACAACAACCAATAGGAGCTTAGCCTATTTAGTCACTGATGAACACACCAAAACAGCTTTTTTCTCATGACAGAGAGAGTCACAGGGACTTTACGGGGTGAGTAAAAATGCACATAGGCAACTTTTTGGAAAAAAACAACATTAAATCCCCTATTTAGAGACCTATTTAGCGCCACTTTACTTCATGACACCACTGGTGTGCTCTACAACAGCCCGAGCCACTGTGTTGGTGTCTGTCAACAGATCAAGCCAGTTTAACCAAACCCACTTACATTTTAAGAAACACAATCTGAAGCTTAAATATGCAAAATGCCCATCGGTTAAGATAAACATGCTATATTTTCTTAATTTATTATCACGTTTAAACACATTTGAAAGGTATCTGCATTTTGTTAACATAACAATTGGTTATGACGCATTAACGTCATGGACGGGTGTAGAGCTTGTTTGCACCCATGAAAACGTCAGAACTACCGACGTTTCCATGAATGCTGAAACAGTTTACGTACAAATTCGAGGCTCAAGATTTTTTTTTTTTTTTTTCCGTTTAGTGTAATCCTGCAACTCTTGTCACTTTCTGTTCTAATTCTTTGGTCAAAAATGGTGTTTGTGAACTCAGCTTCTCATTCCTTGTTTGTGGCATGTTAAAACAGCAGCTTGGCAAGCTTTATGCAAATAGGGATTTGGAAAAGTAAGGAAAGAAGACATTTGAACACAACTGTGGTGTTTCATGCAATTTAGATTCAGCATTTTTTCTGTATAAAAGGGATAAAACCATTGTCAAGCTAAATGCAATGGTCACTGTGCATCCAAACAATAATGTACTGTAAACACAGTTTTTTGTTATTATTATCATTGCTATGGCAACTGAAAATGTACTGTACAAGTCACTGCAAAAGTGAACACAGGTGTCATTGTTTTCTACTGGTGCAACAATTCCTCTTGATGTGATACCGATATGAGCCTGCTCACTGATGCTTTTGCAAGCATTGGAATGATAACCATAATTAGAGAATTGTAAGTTAGATAACCATCTAAAACCACATTAGAGTACAAAATCTGCAAACAGAACTAATGCTACTCATAGCATGCACCACTGTGTATGAGGGAAACAATTGTGAAAAGGTTAAACTAAGATGAACTTATTTTCATATAGACTGGCTTTGCAGTTTGTCAATGCATAGAAAGCTCAACAAAAAGAGGGAGAGGAAAACCCAAAAAGTGTATAGTTCCAAGTAAATGTATTGCAAAGCTGATAATTACTGTTTCTCACTGTACATCCACATGAATCATCAAGTCACCAAATCTCGGTGTAATTTCTCAATTAAATTTTGCAAGTGGAAGGATATTGTGAGTTATTGTGCACATTAAAATATGTGGTAAAGGAGTGAAAGTAAGACCAAGAAAATATAAGATGTGCACGTTAATTTACACAGCAGGTGCTTAAGAAGGGGTTATCTGTGCTTCTTCATTTACTTCATTTTAGGGAAATGTGCTTCAGCTGTGAAGCCTCAAGCACAGGTGCTCAATGACCATCATGTAACGAGCTCTGACTGGAGCGAAAACCCTCAATAATCTGCCACTACTCTTCTGGGTGTTTTAAACTGAATGTAAAGCATCTAACACCGAGGAATCAACTATTACCTGGGTAGGGTACACGTCCCTTAGTGATGAGCTCAGTCAGTAGGATGCCAAAACTCCAAACGTCTGACTTGATGGTAAAGCGTCCATAGAGTGCAGCTTCTGGTGCCGTCCACTTGATGGGGAATTTCGCCCCTGAAACCATGGTAACATGGTGATGATGCATAATCATATAATAAAAATAGGATATGTAGATAGAAGATGGCATGAAAACTGAGGTTGATGTGGTTTTAATAATAGCACTGAGAAAGTGTGACTCTCCTCCTCTGTTTCTATTAGTTACATGCACACACAGCACACACACACACTTATATCACATTGTGCTACCTTGTCTGGCTGTGTACTCATTGTCCTCGATGAGCCTGGCCAGGCCAAAGTCAGCGATCTTGCACACTAGATTATCTCCAACAAGGATGTTGGCTGCTCGCAGGTCACGGTGGATATAGTTCATCCGCTCAATATATGCCATTCCAGCTGCAATCTGCATGAGGAGTAGAATACAAAGAGAAAAAAAAGTTCTGATTTGTATTGTGAGTGAAAACCTTTTGTCTGTCACAGTGCATCTCACTGAAACTCACCTGTGCTGCCATGTCAACCAGCTGAGGCAGCTTCAGGCTCTGGCCTTCGCCATCCTTTAAGAAGTCCAGCAAACTTCCTGAAAACAGCACAAGAGTACTATTCAGTCCATTATAATTAATGGGAGTCTGTCTTCTGATAACCAAAAACACTGGCTCAAGCTGCACCTCCGCAGTACAATAACTGAAAAAGAAGCAACCCAGAAGGTGCAGAATAACAGAAGCAAAGAGAGTACAATGTGAAGATTGCAAAAAACTGTTTTTCACCAAATGCTTCTAAATTATCTCTAAATTAATTTTGTCACCTAAAATATAATCAAACAATGCAAATGTATAGACTTCATATTTGTTGTGTAATGTATATTTATCCATCGTGAAACACACCCTGTGATAACATCATGTTACTATTATAGATTTATAATTTAAATGGTGGGCAACAATTTAAGATAATGCACATTTATCTGGAGGTATGATAAGTTTTCAGTTCCATAATCTTAAAAATTTTATTTGAAAAGCTGCATGTCAGGGAGGTTTTGATCAACTGTGATGGCAGAGGTTCAGATCTACACCACGTCAAAGTGGTGACAGTTTACTCAGCCTTATACCTTGGCTCATGAACTCAGTGATAATGTAGATGGGCTCCTCAGACACAACGGCATAGAGCTGCACCAGCTTGTCGTGCCGGAGTCTCTTCATGATCTGAGCCTCCTCCAGGAAGGCCTCGGGGGACATGGTTCCTGGCTTCAGAGTCTTCACCGCTACTTTGGTGGTGCCGTTCCACATGCCTGGCATACAGACGAGAAGATGTTAACCCATACACAGAACACAGGAACACACAGATGCTTACTGTGAAAACGCAGACACAAACTTTCCAGCAATAATCATAGCATTAGCTGTATGTACGCGGGGTAATACAATGCATACATGGAATCACAAACACCCACATGCTGTATGTACTGTATAGATATCAAGAAAACTCCCGCATGCGGTATATTTTTTGTTCATGCACATGATTGTTATTTTTGGAGAGCATGCATGATGTGACAAGGTGAGGTAGGTAGACAGAAAGACAAGACGTGAGGGAGATTTTCTGGCTTCTTACATAAACACCAGTGTGTTTGCGCCAATCAGTGGCTCCTGATTTACATGGACAGGCACAGAGTTCAGTTAGCTTCAGGGGGAAAAAAAATAAAACCTGCACAACACTTAGGTTCAGTCAGTGAAATTAATCATTGGTGTGATAAGAAAACATTGTTTGGGAAAACCCAACTTTGCTTACATAAGCTGATATAAAAGGAAATCCAGACACTGAGAGCTCTCAATAATCTTTATCACAGAATGGTTTCCCTCTTTGCCTGTAGAGGGTATAAAAGGTTGGTAGAGTCAGTCTCACCCATCCATACGTCCCCGAAGCAGCCATGTCCAAGCTTCCTAGTCATGGACAGAGTTTCCCTTGGTACCTCCCAGGCGTCCCGCCCAAGACCCAATGTTAGTGGGGTGGATGTGGGGCAGGGATGTGTCAGGTAATAACACAGTCCATCATTAGTGCCTGAGAAGGGGTTGAGGGAGGTGTCAAAGTGAATGAGGATTAAGGAAAGGGGGGATGGGGTGAGTGATTGAGAATAGGAGAAAAGTGGTACAGTGATGGAGAAAAAGATGGAAGAAAGAAAGGAGGAATGACAAAAGGTGAGACATGTGCATGCAACCACAGGGGAAGAAGGGAGCAACTCAGCACACCTGGATGTGAAACAAACTATTTTTTAACAGTTAATTAACACCTGCCTCTGTGTGATTTCTCTCACTAGCATTTTCTTTCAAGCATTTGCCTCCGAAAATGAAAAAAAATAAAAGGGGGAAAAAAGACGTGCACTGTAATTCAGGATTTCTCTGCTTGGTTTCCTTGCCTGCGAAAGTCACTGAGTCTCACACAGCTTTGCAAGATTTACGTACCAGAAATGCTTAAAGATGTTCTCTTGACTGAGCCAGCACTTATACATAACATGAGCCCACTGCTGCTTAAATTTGTTTCTTTTATTCAGGTGTGCTTGTGCTGTTATGCCCCCTCCCAACACGACCGCACCAGTCCTACCCATCCAGACTTCTCCAAACTGGCCGTTGCCCAGCTTTTTAATCAGCTGGAGAGATTCACGGGGAATCTCCCACATATCCTTGGTCTTCACTGATAAGTCGGCCAGCTTAGGCATACCCCGCTTACAGCTGCCAATCAAACGGCAGCACAGTCCTGCCGCTCTCTCTGAGAGAGAGCCAGAGAGAAACACAGACGAGCGAGAAGAAGGGAACAGGCAAGACAAGGAAACAGAGCAAGTGCAGCAATAAAGACAGAACAAGACAAGTTGCTTATGTACATCATCAAATTAAAAGTACAGAGACACAACTGACATAAGCAAACACTGTAAGCAGCAGCAAAACATGCAGTTGCAATATCAACACAGAGATGCAGTGGCAAAATGATACATGTTCTGATCGCTTTGTTGGTCAAAAGTATAATGTTTTTATATATAGGCACACACCACTAGGGGGCAGATTTACACTGAAGGAAAGCAGAAGTTGAAGGAATTATGTTACAAAAACCTTCACCAAAATTAACTAATTTTGCATTACTTAAACAAATATATGCAATGATAATTTGAATAACTTTGTAGGTGCTGATGGAATTGGTGCTTATTTTCATCACATTTCATATCAAGGTACTTTGATATGCAAATTTGAATTACTTAATGAAGACGTTGCATACAAAAAGTGCAAGTGAGAGGTGCAAAGCAGTGTGAAATAATAGCAAAAAAAATGTAGGAACAAGCACATGAAAACTGAGTTAAGGTAAAGTTGAAATCTGGTTTTCTGGTTTTTACTTTTAATTTTACTTTTAATACATTTAATTTATATTTGCTGCACTGCACAGAGACTAAATGCAATTTCATTGTATATCTAATGCGCAGTGACATTAAAGGTTTCTCTCCTTTTCTATTCTATTCTATTCTATGCATGAACTCTGCAACCTGAACAATAAAAGAAAAAAAAAACATGAATTTCTGTCCATGATTAGGTGGCTTACCTGTATAGTGCTCTACCAGCTGCTGCACCGTGTCAAACTGTGATCTGGTGGTGATGTAGTAGCCACCGTTGTCTAGTTTACGAATCTTATAATGTTTGACATGCTCTCCCTTGGTGTCATCCCAGTCACGGATGGACAGAGAGTAGGCACCTGTAAAGCAGACAGAGGTTAGGACAGGAAAAAAAACACATGCTCGAGTGAACAGGAGAGAAAGAGAAAGTCAGAGAGAAAGAGGGCAGTTGAACATTTCTTATATGTTTGGGGATTATGTGTGTATTTGAAGCTGTTGTCATCTTACCCTTGGTAGTTTCACTCTCTCGTATGAGGAAAGTTCCCCTCTGGTTTCCATGACCTAGTAGCTGTCTCTCTGCATCCTTCCTCCCCATCTTCCCAAAATACCACCTGTCACCACGATAACCACACAGGTTAGCCCCTGACCTCTGCATTCACGCTGCATCTGGGTCACAGATAAAATCTTCGAGCATACATTTAGAATGCAACAATCAACACCGTTGCTGCTGCGTGTGTACGTGCGCGCACTTACTCCTCGGCTTGTATGGAGTCGACAGGAGCTACATAGTTGGAGGGGATGTAACCCGAGTGGCCAGTATCCAAAGAGCGAGCCTCCCACCAGTCACCCTCTCTGGGTAAAAAGAAAAAAAGAAAGAACGCCAGTTTAAAAAAAAAAAAAGAAAGAAAGAAAATACGTTTGAGATGTTTAAATAAATAAATAAACAAGCCTTGCCTCTGTGCTGGTGACAAATATCATAAAATTCATATCATAAAAAGACTTTCAGCTTCACAAACTTGTCAAAATTGCCTGCAGTGACTGAGAACTCTGGCAGTTAATTGCAGTTTATGGAATTTAATGTATGCAAACAAATTTAATTCACATTTGGAAGACATCAGTGAACTGATTTAATGCATTTAACACAGATCAAATTAGCATTCATGTAACAACTGCTGACGCATATGGTCAGGTTTTAATACACAGTTAGTGTTTTTTTATTTTTATTTAAAATAAATAATAAAAAATAACAACAACAATATATGTCAAAAGCATTTCCGCTTACGTATTATTGATGATTTGAAATTTCTCTCCTTTCTTGAAAGTGAGGTCATCTTCAGTGCGAGCGTCATAGTCATACAAAGCTACAAAGAGAGTGACTCCGCCACCTGCACGGAAACAAAGCATCATTATCGTTAATCATTTTTATTTGTTCTGATCAATATTTTTAGCTTAAAAAAAATATATCCACATGTTTTATTTTCCAAGTAGGACAACAGAGTTCAGAGGAAAACATGAGAAAAACATAAACTGCACAGAAGTCACTCGTTACATTTTCTGGCAACTGCGCATATCCGGGTCCTCTCTGAATAGAACCACATTGCATTCATCGAACTTAACACAGGACGTTGAAATGGCCTCAGGAAAACGTAGCTTGTGGGAGAAATAACAATTTCAGACTCTATAAAAATGATTTAGGCCAACAGAATAAATGCTGATGGAGTAATTGCTGTTGAAATCCCTTTAACCTTTTGAGCCAGAAACACCAGCATGACCTCGATGTGGTTTCATCTATGGGCAAGTGAAGTCCATGCATGAAGTGCTCGTGTACTTCAGATCCCAATATGTGGCAAAATATTATGGTACATTACTATGGTATATGAAGGTAAAGTGAGACTTTATGAAAAAAAACTAGCTAACTATAGGGGGATGTCCGAGTAGAGTGTGGTGTTGTCGCTTCCTATCTGAGAACAAGCAGCAACAACTAACAGTCAAAAGAAGTAAAAGTTCTTCTCAAGTTTGTAATGACTAAGCAGTTACTATAATTACAAATAAATCCTAATGAATATTTTTTTAATTTCAAGATAAAGAAATGATAATAAGTATTTATGTTCTACAGCACCATATGAATTTTTATTGCAGGTATTACTTAGTATTTTACCATTATTCCTCATGTAATTTGCTGTGATGTCTCAACGTGCAGCTATCTCTGTCACTTTCCCAGACATGCCTGAATGAAGCTTAAGGAACATTAAAGGCATATTTCAGCTCGTTTAAAGTGACGTTGTGTGAAGTACTTAAAGCAACTTTTTCACCTTAAAATTATAGTTTCAAAATGCTTCCAATTCATCGACTTATATTAGAGTAATTGAGACTGCCCCCACTGACAAAGCTATGCCTGGCTGGCCTGATATTGAAATATGCAACTTGCGGTCAGGCTAAGATCATGCTCATGTCACAATACAGCGATGTGTGAGAAAACAACAGCAACACCTTTGTCAGGCTCTGCCTGTCGTTATAGAGCTAGATGGCCCTCTGGTCTGTGTTCATCATGGCAGTCATGATGAAAAAAACCAAAAAGGGAACTGCAAGTCCAGAAGAGAAAACGAGAGAGTAACAAAACCAACTAGGGTGAATCCTGGACTGACTTTTATTTGTTGACGAGAGCTCCAAGAAGAAACAGGGTAAAAGACTGACACCAAATTTGCTATATTATTGTTGGACCAGTAAGAAATGTCTTATTATCAGTAGCCGGCTTGATGTGTGTTGTTGCTGTGGTGTCTTGTTTTGATATTCTAGTAAAATTGTCCATCCCTTAATGTTATCTTTGCTCGTTTTTGTTGATCGTTAGACATCTTGAAAACATGATACAAGCTAATGTTAGGACTGATGCCCAAGTGCAAAGTGTGAAGCCTTCATACAGGACCTACACCGTATATGAGTCCGTTGTGGTTTGTGTCAGTGTATAATTATTCCACCAAAACCTAAGTGGTGGTGCAGGTTCTGCAGTTCTGTAGATTGCAGTGCTGGGCTTCCGTGTGTTTGATTGCTTCATGTAGCTCAGACATAGCAACAGAGCGTAAAAAAAAAAGACGCATTGGAGATCATAAATGTGACCGCTGTCTTAGTGCGTTTACAAAATCTAAGTAGTAGTAGCAGAAAATATGTTGAAGGAATTTGTTACAGTCATTGGTCAGTTAACCGTTAACGGTCCGGCATAGAAAACCACATTAAATATAGTTTTCTTTTATTTGGCATTTAATTTTCAGAGGATGCTTATTTATCTGTAAAGATATGGTGCATAGGCTTTACAAGTGAATACGCTGCTGCGTTGAAAGCTGGGATTTCATCACCTGTCGTTGATGTAAACTAAATTGCTTGGTACATTTTGCCACATGATGTTGTAACCCAATTTGGGTTTCACTGAACTTGGGTCATGTTGCAAAACAAATCCTCTGCACTCAAGAAAAGACATAGTGTAAATGATTGATGGAAAAGTCACTGTGGTAAATCTATCTAAAACACCATGCTATAGGTTTTGAGTTGTTCTAGATGGTGAAAGTCTGCTCCTCCATGGACCTCTCTCTGAGCAGCTGAAAGCCCAGTTCCCTCTTCAGAATTCCTCCATGATTCTCCAGACTAAGTTGAGTTGTGACCAGTGTTGAGTCACAAATAACGTGATCATACATACATTATCATGGTTCCTTCTGCCTAAAAGCAACATACAATCACCAATTTGTGAAACTGAACATTGCTGTCAATTGTCTTTTAATGTTGTTGTTCTCCCACGCTGTATAGAAACTGGATGTGCCAACTGGTCATGGGAAAAAAAATCATCCAGTTTAGCATTATATATTGTTTATCACATCAAACACATTACTGTTGGTTAATTTCCGACACTGAAAAGAGCTGGTAGCCACCACGGTTTCAACGGGTCGGTCTGTTTAACACTGCATCCAGTTCAGCACATAGATCCAAGAACACTGATCTATTAGCTAGTCATCATCAGGGGCCAAGAAATCTTGGTGGTCCCTTAAAAACTCTCATTCTGATCCATTAATCCTCCAGGAGCGCCAGCGCATATAAGTAACATTACACACAAACGCCTTCCCACTATTTAGATTTATGGATAGATTTATTTATATATACTCAGCAATTAGACTGATTCCTACACACCTTTTTGCATCAAACAGTGGTAACCACTACATTAAAAAAAAAAAAAAAACTGAATATGGAGCTTCCCCTGACTCAAAAATGTACAAGTGCAAGGTTCAAAATTTGAGTCTAAGTATTTTTTTTTTTCTTTCATAGATTGTAATCTTTGTCGGGCAGCACGGTGGCTTGGTGGTCAGCACTGTTGCTTCACAGCAAGAAGGTTCCTGGTTCGAGCCTCCACAGGGGCCTTTCTGTGTGAAGTTTGCATGTTCTCACCAGGTACTCCGGCTTCCTCCCACAGTCCAAAGACATGCTTGATAGGTTAATTGGAGTTCC
>JBAMYA010000003.1:9113194-9143194 GCA_037176975.1 Arrhamphus sclerolepis
AATTACGCTAAATAAAAAGGAAAAAGGGAATAAATAAAGAAAAAAAAAAAAAAATGTTAGGCCTCGATGAAGATTCCGACTGTGCTGGTTGTTCCCAGCTGATTCTCATGGTTTATTGTTGTGAAGATCTACAAAGAACACATTTACAGCTCTGCAAAATCTGCAAAAACCACCAAAACAAGTTCAATAAATATAGGAGGACTAAGAGTAACAAAACAATTTCGCTCAGGTATCATGTTAGAATTTTCATTTTCTGCAGCTGCACAACAGCACATAGGCCTACCCATAGTTTTTCACTCTGAACAATAAAAGGAAGCAACCAAATTCTGGCCTAACAACTATTAACAAGCATTCGGTGCATTCTCACAAAATCACAATAACATCAGCCTCCATCACCATCGCCACACTCACAAACATCCAAATTTAAATGACACACCCTTTCCTGCACAGTAGGCAGCTGATAAGCTACTCCCAGAGGGAAGTAACACACACTCACAATCACAATATTTCAAATCTATAATGTTTTGGTGAGTTCACACAAGTGCATAACTAAACCATAAGTGTACACTTTTACCACCCTTCCTTGCCCATTTTCTTAGCCTACTCGTTTTATTCTTACTCCTTTCTTTCTAACGCTACCTCATGAGCAGGAAACTCCACAGGATGCAGAGTGTGAGTGGGGCAGGAATGATAGGACAATGGGAAGCAAGCTGTCACTGAACCTTCACACACATATGCAGAGTATATACACACATGAGCAGAAAGGAGAGGGAGCAGAGCTGGACAGCAGCAGTGGAAAAGTAAGGCTTTTCAAGCTTCAGGATGTCCTGTTTCCACATGTCATCATATCCTCTAGATACAGAGGCTAGATCTGGATTGCTGTTAGGTGTTTTAAAGATGTACTCTTAACATTTGTGCATTAGGGGATCAGAACCCATTTCTGTGAGACCAGTAAGAGGAGGTGACTGACTTTTCAACATAGTCAGCTGACACCCAGGTGTGTCCAAAGGTTGAAGAGATTTATCCTGAATGACCATCCATCGTCTCAGCCCACAGCTGCTTAGTGAGAAAGCTGTGTGACCATGGAGATGTGCATTTCTGAACTCACAACTGCAAACCATATCCACAACTCCTTCCTTCCTGTAAGCCCAGAGGCTGCAGACAGGAAGTGCTCTCGTAAAGAAAAAGGAAGTGATGGGGTCCGGCCTTGGACTGGCTAATCGTGGGTTTTCTCTCCAACCCTTAAAATACCTTTGTAATCATACACAAAAACTTTCAGTGTTGTGAAACACACACACAAAAAATTAACACCGTTTTGAGAAAGAGGCTGTCACATTTAATGAATAAAAACCCACAGTGATCAGACCATGTTAAAGCCACAGAAACACATCTTGATAGATGGGTTTGTTAAGGAAAAGGGCAGCCAGTCTTTCCCTCAAGGTGGCTTCCTGTAGGTGTTTTTGCCACATAAATCACATTTAGTGAAGGAATCATTAACATATACTAACAAATTTAAACCCTTAGTGGAAATCTAGATGACAATTTGGGAATGTCTTTATCATATCATATGACAGGTTGTTTTCTCTTCCTCTGGTATTTTTGAACAGGAAAACAAATAATCCTTACTTCAGCAGTATTGGTTTTCTTTAAACAGGGTCATTGGTGGGGGTGAATCTTCTAATTCAAATTCTGTGGTAAATTCCACTCTTTCAATATTGCATTATTGACTGATTTCTAAAGGGCACCCATCACAAGTAGTGGAACTACTGGAGTACCCAGACTTGATCAACATTCACAGGCAACTATACCCAAACTTCCCTTTATTCAACTGACCACAAAGTTAGTTGACTTTGCAAAACTAAATAGAAACATGAAAAAGTGCTGTTGGTTTGCTTTCATTTGACAAAAAAAAGTAACTTTATAGAAACCATTTCACATATATAAATGTGATTCCGATTTTTTTCACATATTTAACATCGCAGTGGCAACTTACAGTAAAATCAGTTTAACAACTACCCATCTCCCCACTTTGGTCTTCTTCAGAAAACAATTACTCCAAAAATAGTACTTTTCTTACTTTTCACTGATGATAGAAGCAGGTAGTTGTGGTGGATGAAGCTCAGACCTACCTGACAGAAGTGGTCGTTACACCGCTGGATCCTGGACTCGGTCTTCTATGACTGGAAGAGGAACACAGAGCACCGCCGCGAGCGACTCAGATACCCGAACCACTGCGCGCGCGCTCCGGAAGCCCTGAATGTACTTCACGCGCGCGTTGGAGGGAGGGAGGCGCGGACTAGAGGAAGGCGCGCTTACCGCGGACAGCTAAACAACGCAGAGACACCTGTAACAATTCAGTAAATGTGGCATGCCAGGTGCAGAGCAGGTATTAAACACACATATGAACACTACGTATGAAAGAATTAAACCCAGTAAAAGTATACATTAGCTTATATGTAAGCTACGACAATTAGGCGCTCTGGTGCAGTATTTTCAGGCGGGGTGTCTGTACAGCTCCACTCAGAAGTGTGAAAGGCAGGAAGAACCACGAACAATTTGTGATAACCACGTGCAAAGGAAATAAAATTGCATAGAAATTATCCTACACACTGCTCTAGTTAAATGGCAGCAAATGATACTGCTGAGCAACTGGGTCCACAGGAACCAGTCACTAAGACTAATTTATTTGACTATTTGTCGCCATCTTGCGGTTTAACAATGCAACTTAAGCATACTGTGAAAGATGCGAGAGTAGACTTCTTTTGTTTCCTCCTGTTAATTCGCAGAACAAACACACTTTTTATTCAGCTTATGACGAAATAACTTTATTGCATACATATATATATATATATAAAAATACAGGTTATTCTGTCTGGGTTCATTTAGGCCTCGGCCTGACAGTGTACTACAGGTAATTAGACAGATAAACAACAAATGTTCAATATTTGAAACAAGTGAACCCCAAAAATGATTTACTAATGCTAAGTGTCCTATCACATCTGGCATGAAGCATGTCGATGTGACAGAAACATGTGCAAGATATTCAGCAAAATCACGCAAAGCTCCAGTGGAGGGGAAAAATTATGATAGAAGTCAGTGCAAAATAACTAACAGGTTGCTTTTTTTTAAATACATCCAAGTCTCAAAGCAGCATCAAAACACTAATACTGAAAAACATGATATGCAAATATTCACTGTAGTGTGTACAAGATTGCTTAGTCTGCTGTACTTTGCAGCTGGCTCAGCCTCTGCAGTAATGTGTGGGTTAGTGTGTCATCTCATGTAATGCGTAATGGCTCGTAAGGTGTAGAGAAGAGCTGCCTGTAGACGCGCTTCCATCACTATGAGGTTTGCATGTACCTGCAAAAATAAAAAATTATCAGCGTTAGATCAGTAAACAACACTTTTTTTTTTTCAGCTAATATCAGTGACGCCTTCTCTGATGGCATTTATAAAAGGAACTCTGCAGTTCTTACAGTTCAAATACCAATGATTCATTCTTTGTTGAGATGGTAACGCAGACAAGCTGAAATGTCAAATGAATTGTGACTTCAAGTGTCAGGTCAGATGGGTGCTTTAACTTTACCTTTTCAGAGTGTCTGAAGTGTCTCCAGAAGGCGTTGTAAATCCGTGCCGTGGTCTGCTCAGGGTGGCAGGCCATGGTTTTCACAAACACTTTCAGTGAGCGCTCCAACAACACATTCACGCTGCCGTAGTCATAGTCATCATAGCTGCATATGCAATGACGAAAATGTTACTGACAAAGAAGAAAAAAAAAATTATGCCGATGATGTTTGACAATGTTGCACTAACCGTATCCCGTAGAGACAGTGGATGTAGTTCCACAGAGCTTTCCTCAGAGTGTAAGTATCCACGCCTTCATGCATGGCCATCCTGTGGTAAGTCAAGTTGCTGACAACCTGCAAAGATATAATATTCATGCCCTCAAGAAAATCTCTTATCTACTTCCATCTGACCAAGATGGCCCTAGCGCTCTGTTCTGCAAAATGACCACCTAAAGAAAGACTCTTCTATTTTTCTCCAAGTTCCAAAATATAAGTGTTTCTATCAAGAACCTTTAAAAAGGTCCAGCGTGCAGCACTCAGTGAAACATTTCCCACTGCGGCCAACTGAACACCCCTTCCTCACACCTCCCTTTCCAACCATGCAGGGGAAACAGAGGCCAAATGATTACCCATGAGAATGTAAAATAAGATACAGAAGTAATATTGCCCTTCTCTGGAGTGATAGTCCACTGCTTTACTTTGAATCCGCAACTACAATATAACCTTGATTGAAGCGCTGTTGGAAGAAATTCAGACTCAGTATTCAGGGTCAGATATTTGCAAATGAACATCTAATCAAGCCTGGTGCATTCTGATAGCAGTGTAGATTAAGTTTAAACCCAACTCTTTTTTGCACGTAATGACAAAGAATATGTCTGGAGATACAAAAAAAAAAAAAAGTTGTAGAATTTCGTGAAAAGAAAATATCTCTTCACTTGTTAAGCATGGAAAAGAGGTAAAACATTAGGTCCCAGCACTTACAGACCAGTTCACGATAGTAACCCTAAGCCTATATCCTTAATGTCTCAGTCTTGTCTAGTTTATAAGGTAAAACAGTAAATCCAGTGAGGCAGTACCTGGAATTTTTCATCCAGGAGCTGGCCCATGTCTGGCAATAGTCTGTTTACCAGGGAGAAGCCATGATCCTCCCATGAGTAATCCTACAGACGGGATATCAACATTAGTAAGTTCAACATCCAAACAAACCCCACACAATGAGCCAATAACATAAAAAAGTATTTGAAGAGAAAATAAATGCTTTAAACTACCTGTGCTCTCATGGTCGGGGGTGATTGTTCTCCTCTGGGTGCAAAGTCTTCATATCTGAACTCTGGTTCCTCCACGAGACAAAGCATAATGTCAGGTGGAGCTCCCCGCACCACCGCTAAACAAACAACGCAGAAGAATTAGTGAGTGAACAATGTCTGATTTAATATGTGACACAGCTGGTAAACAGGCATCTACCTGTTGGTATGCTCTCACTCCTCTCCCTCTCAAATCGAGAGACCATTTCCTCCTGAGTGCACTCCTCCTCCTCCTGCTGCTGCTGCAGCTCCACCATTCTCTTCATCAGCACCTCCACCTCCACCGCTCCATCCACCAGCTGGACAAGATCAGAAGACAATAATGTAAGAAGTAGTACTTTTTTGTTCATCTATAAACCAAAGACATGCTCAGAGCTGTATCTTGTGCTCTTGGTAAATCGGCGTTGTCTGGTGACACAAAGCTGGAATTAATTGGATACCTCTCCTCTCCTACGCTCGTGTCTCAGACCTGATAGACCAGTGATTAAAATGACTCCGACTCACCTCTTGCCTGCCGTCCTCATGAGAAGGGCTATGAGGGCTATGAGGAAGGTGAGAGGGTGATGGAGGGTGGAAGGTATAACCTCCACTGTGGTCAGGCTCTAGGTTTAAACCGCAGCCCCACACAAAGGAGCAGAGTGAGTGAGTGTGCGCCATCAGAATCACAGCGTGGATCAGTTCAGCCAGTGACCAGCGAGGCTCCGCTCCAGGACATACCAACTCCTGCAGGACAGAGGCGCAATCTGTGCTCAAGGGCAATTTCAGACAGTAGATTTACTGGACACCAAAGTCAGTGTTAATGGTGAGTTTTCAACGATGCCCTCTTTAAAAGGGTCTTTTTTTTTAATTTCAGAAAAACAATAGTAAACAATATGGTATGTATTACAACATCATAAGAGTCTAGGTGCTTAAATTACTCTAAAAGGTTTTTGAAAACACATCTGTAGCTGAACATAATGCCACGCTGGCTTAGACAGATAACTGTCAACATGTCACAGGAGCACAATATCTAACAATGATGCAAGATAATGCAAATGCTTGATATCTAATTACCACGCAATACAAGACAAAATACTGAATCCCTTCCACATCACGACAAGATGCAGTTTAGCCAGTGAGCTTAGAGATGTCAAAAATGTAACATATCAATAACTATATCGCTTTTTTTTTCCCGACAGAGTATGAGCAAAAATGAAAGTTGGATGGAGACAGGGAGTGAGTGGGTGATGTTTCTGACCTCAATGTGCTGCTGTGTAATGAGCCAGGGCCTGTGTGCCAGAAGCTTGTTAAGTGTTTGCAGGCTGTGGAGTTTTGTGGGAGCATGCCTGAGGTTGCATAGCCAGCTTTCTTCACCTCCAGCCTCCAGGAAGCCGGTGCTGTGCTGCTGCACCAGGTATGAACAGTGGTGACGAGCTGCGGCCTGCAAAAGTAGAAGGAAGTTAACAGAAGAATAAAATAAATAACTAAACAGTGAAAGCACAGCTTCACACATGTGCAGCAGCTACATAATGAAAGAACTCATCATGCAAATAAATGAGGGCAGAGTGATGCCAGCGTACACACAATCGTAAAGTTAAACTTTCTGTTATTAAAATGCCCAAGTTTTCTTGTCGCTTTGCTGAATGGGCCACTGCAGACAAAACATTTATTAATCGATAACTGGGGTCGAACTTAGAGTGTAAAAGCAGTGTTGCCTGCAAGGAAAACAATATTAGATCAATATCAATACAACTGAATCATTGTAATAAAATCAGGCTTTGCCTTAATGCCCAGGGAGGAGTTGTCTTTTATAAGTCGCCACAAAAAGAAGGAAATGGGAATAAACACAGCAAAAAATAAGATCAATATTATCTATGTAAGTACTAAACACACCTATAAAATGCATCAAAGTAATAACTATTTCTGTGCTGACTTGCAGCAACAATCCCTGCAAGCCATCTAACAAATAACACTCTCATCTTGAGGTATATTATATATCACAACATAAAATTAAGTCCTCCTCCCTCACAGTCCAACAAGTCCCTTTTAAACCAAATGTACACATCTATAGGATACAGAGGTTTAATTAATACCATTTATCTTTATTGAACTTCTCAACGGTTATGAGGAAATTTGACTTCAAAGAGAAACAAATCTTCTGAAAAGCCATAACTGTTCAGCACATAACACTTTTTACACATTATACTCCAATAAAGGAGATGGTGTTTTTTGTTTTTTTTTTGCCACTGTCACGCTCCAAATTTCTCAGAAGCACCTAGAGGCAACTTTGTTGTAAATAGATGCTATATAAATAAAATTGAACTTTTAAATAGATACAGGGCATACTTTCTTATTCACATGATGAGCTTTTCTTACCATGATGGAAATGTAATGTCTCCAGTGACGGGGCAAGGGGCCATCCAGCTCCAACAAAGCATGCTGGGTCTTCAGGAAGCAGCTGAGATAGGCCGAATGGAGTGCCATGACCATGGTGAGATGGTCCACGCGGCCCAGAGAAAGAAAAGATTCAATGAGGACGTCCTGGTGCGGCCCTTCTATCAGTATCTAGGAGAGGGAGGGAAAAGAAACACAAACTGCATTATAAACTGACAAGCAGGTTTCTTTCAATTTCTCTTCTTCTTACAGAGACTTTTTGGGCAAAGAATAAACCCATATCCCCTTTTTAACATTGCAAATAAGCAGAAAATGTCCATGAATAATACGACATTCCACTTTCTTAAGGAGGAACCTTGAAGTGAGTCACTTGGAACACCAGCCTTGTTGATCAGCTTTGGTAACACAGCTCTGGTGTTGCGTCTCGTCTCTTAAATGCTGAAGCAATAAGCACTGTGGTATTGCAGCAGAAAAACTATTGTGTCTCCTGGTTCTTTAATGTGCCCTTTCAGCAATAAAAAACAAAACAAAAAAAAACACAGTTATGTAACGAGACGCTTCTGTGTCAAAAGTTAATAAAAGTTGTCTACTTTTACTTCAGAGAGAACAAAAGAAGAAAATGGTTATCAAATGCATTTTTTCTACACTGTGAAGCAATTATTAATACGTTCATTTAACCGCCATAGATAACCAGCAGATAGAAAGGCATAATAATAATAATAATACATTTTATTTGTAGCGCCTTTCAGGTCACTTTACAAGATAAAAACCCGATAAAATAAATAAAACAACAAAAGAACACAACTAAATTAAAGTACAGTTATGGACCATATACTGACTGAAACAGATGAGTTTTGAGTCTGGATTTAAATTGAGGCAAAGAGTCAATATTACGGATGTCACAGGGTAATGAGTTCCAGAGTCGTGGGGCAGAGCGACTGAGAGCTCTGCCACCCCATGGTGGTGAGGCGGGTAGAAGGGACAGAGAGGTGAAGGGATGAGGAAGATCTCAGGGAACGAGAAGGGATGGCAACATGAATCAGATCGGACAAATTGGGTGGGGGGCGCTATGGATAGCCTTGAAGGTAATAAGGAGAATTTTGAATATGATCTGGAGTTTAGTGAAGCCAGTGAAGCTGATGGAGGATGAGAGTGATATGGTGAGAAGAGGGGGTCCTGGTGATGATACGAGCTGCTGGGGCGGAGATGATTAATGTTTCGTAGATGGAAGTACGCAGACCAGATAATGTTATTGATATGAGCATTGAAAGATAGTGAGTTGTCAAGGATGACACCCAGACTCTTAACCTGAGGGGAGGGGGAAACTGTGGAACCGTTAATTGTCAGAGAAAAACTGTTCATTTTTAGATGTATATAGATATCATGGGTGTAACAATACACAAATTTCGCGGTTTGTTTCAATACTTTAGTTACAGTTTGATATTTTTTCGATACAAAAAAAGAGAAATTTCCATGTCTTTTTTAACTTGCAATTTATTGAAATTAATTACAAACATTTGTTTAAACTGAAAAGTACAGTTTTTAAATTAAACTATTATTTGCTGAAACAGCAAATAATAAATAAATAAAATAAATGTATCTGATGGAGAAATCCCCCATGTTCTGTGGAAAACGTCTTGGTCATTCTTAACTTGAAAACCAAAGTGGTTCCAAACGCAGATCTGAATGATGGTGGAGGAGCTTTGATTTCAGGTTCAGTTGAGGTTGCAGCCATGCTGCAACAAGTTAAAACTAATTTTTTTCAGGATTAATTCAATTATCAAAACCTCTCAAGAAATTATCATTTTTATATGTTATAGATGCTTTAAGCTGTGTGAAATAACAAAAAAAAGAAAAAACGTATCTGAAGTTTTTTTCTTTTTAAACACTATAGATGACCAGATCCAAAGCTTTTGAGATGACAAAAAAATTATATTACAACTATAATACAACAACACAAGCAGTTTTGTTTGGACCTTTTGATTTCACTAAAACTGATTGATTGTTCAGAGATTAACAGGCGTTTTTCTCAGGAATGATATTTCACTCCAGAGGAACCTTTTCCCCGTCTCCCTTTTTGTTTTGGGGTGCTTGTTTGGGCTTTCACACAATAATTTGAGCACCTCTGTGTCAAAAGACTCCAGGTTGTAATGAGAGGGGGTTGACCTCTCACCTTGCCTTGGCCAGAATACGGCATAAAGACCCTCAAAACTACCAGAAAAACACACTTATACTGGTATTTACAACAATGAAAATACTATATACAAAGAAGACACCTCTAAACAACGCAAAAACACCACTCAACCACCTCTAAACATTCACTAGTACTCTCTCGCTCATTCTCTGTCTCCTCTTTCTCACCCTGCTGAATAACTCAACGCAGCCACCACCATTACGTACATCATCATATATCAGCACAAAGCTGTGCTTCTCAACTTTCAGAATCCGTTGGAATTGCGTTGATAGCGCAAACGATTGAAGAGGTACAATAATTTGAAAAATGGCTGTCCTTACCGTCGCCAGCGACGGCTCCAGTGTAGAAATGGCTACACTGCAGAATGAATGAATGCATGTGGGAGGCGCTCAGTGGATCTGCGCTCGACAATGCAGCCTAGGCGGAGTAGTCGAACACAGATCCACTGAGCTTCCAACACGGAGCGCATCGTCAGAAGACACGTTGATAAAATAAATAAAAAATTCTGTATTGTTAGTTTGACTTGTGTGTAGCGAACTGAAAGCACTGTATCGAACGGTTCAATACAGATACATGTATCGTTACACACCCAATATACATATGTACATATATATGTGTGTGTGTGTGTGTGTATATATATATATATATATATATACACACACATGTACATAGGCAAAAAACCATTCTAATGAGTGGGGAACACCAAGCATGTTTTGTAATACCACTTTGTCCCACTAGAGCTGCACATCGCTGTGTCTTCTGCCGGGGGCTAACACATGAACTTTGCTGCCCCTAATGTGGTCAGAAGTGGTTTTGCTACACAGAGACTGTCCTCAACGTCCCAAGACAGCATTTCAATTAGGCTGCAATCTGAACTTTGATTCCATCACTGCAACATCTTGATTCTTTTCTTGTTCGCCCATTCTGTTGTAGATTTGCTGCTGTGGTTGGGTTAAATGTCCTGCAAGACTCAGTTTCAGTCAAGCTTTAGCTATTGGACAGAAGACCTCACATTTGACACAAAAATACTTGTGTATACAGAGGAGTTCAGGGTTTCCTCAACAACTGCAGAGTGCCCAGATCATCACTCCTCCACCACCATGCTTGATAGCTGGTATGAGGTGTTCTAGCTGATATCTTATGTTTGGTTTTCTGTGTACCTTCAAGGGTGGATTTCTCTCTCTGGGTCAACAGTGAAAGCATCTTGGGGTCTTGCTGGCGAGTGAGGTTAGGGAAGAGCAAAGATCGTCATGCAGATGGGGGCAGTATTGTACTGGTCTACTTGTGGTGAAGACGGAGTTGATCTTTACTGGTTGATCTATGCTCCTGCCCTGGAGATATTTTGGCACTCTCTCAGAAGTAAGGTCTCCCTGAGCCCCGAACCCAGATAAGTAGAAATGAATGCATGAATGGCTTTGATATTTTGGCTTAGTTCTTGTTTAGTTTTGACACAACAGAGTACAACACTTTTCTGTCGCAGTTATTTTGGTGACATTTGTTAAATTCTGTAGCACAAACTGCTGCTAAATCCAGCCGTATTATGCTGATCCTTTACTCAAACTCTCTTTGAGCGCCGTTGTTTTCAGTAGGTTTAACTGATCAAATACAACTTAAAACACTGCTGTCAACACGATCTCTAGACAAACCCAAACCTGTTGAAGGATTCAGCTCAAAGACCTCCACAGAGCAGCTACATGGAAATAAAATAAAACACCCCAACGATCACACATTTATGTGCTGCCAAGAGCAACAGCTGTTGGAGATCCTACACCTGAACCTGACAGAGCCAAGACAAGGCTTGTAAATCTGAAAATGGACTAAACGTACACAAATAAAATATCATTTCCCAGTAAATTATTGCAGACGTGTGCAGAGCTGAGAAGCACTCAACAGGAATTTATGCTGGAGTGTTCTCATCTCATGATTTGTATTTGCATTACAGTGAGTGACTGAGGACCTCTTCAGTCTGAAGCAGGTATTACAGATGCAG
This sequence comes from Arrhamphus sclerolepis, assembly GCA_037176975.1. Taxonomy (NCBI): domain Eukaryota; kingdom Metazoa; phylum Chordata; class Actinopteri; order Beloniformes; family Hemiramphidae; genus Arrhamphus; species Arrhamphus sclerolepis. Next base: position 9,124,622 of record JBAMYA010000003.1, read on the forward strand.
TGGAGAAGAAGTCAGTGACAGAACAGAACTGGAAGGAAATGTCTGTTTACATTTCATGTGCCTGAGGCCCAAACCGATCAGAGATTGATCAGAGATTTTCTCACCTGAGTTGGAGCTTTAGATCTGGAGTCCTTCACCATCACTGTGAAGAAAACAATTCATTTTATAAGACAGAAAATACAGAAAAAGTACTTCATATGGTGTGAAAGTGTAATTTTTCTACATATTAATTTCGATGTGGATTCCAAGAGTTGACTTGAATCAGTTCGCTGCAGGTGTAGTCCCTGGCAACAAGTAACTACCACTTATATGCAGTTAAATTGCATAAAAGACTTTAAATGAATTGACAAGCTGTGTTGCACGACAGGAAAGTTCAGTTTCTCTTGATTTAAAGTGTGTGGTGACTCTCAGCAAAGACCTAAAAAAAGAAAAGTTTTATTGTACTTCTGAGCACAAGCAGCCTCTCACATGTGCACCAGCAATCAGAACAGCTCCAACCACAAAGTGGAGAAAGGTCCAATATGAGCTGGTTTTTGGAAAATATTGTGTTCTTGGAAAAACTAGCAATTTACAATTACTAGACTTGGAAAAAAAAAAAAACTTTTCCACTAAGCGTATAGAAAAAACTGAGCCCAGCTTAATACCCATAGAACTGCTGAATCCATCCAGTAAGAAGGCCTCCTCAAAAGAGGCGGGGGGGGACGGGACTGAAGGCACACCTACCTGCGAGATACCGCTCCATGGAGGCTGATGAGCTTTGGTTCCAACTGTAGCAGCTGAAGAAAAAGAGCCAGACCAGGAAGGTAGCCACAACCAGAACTAGGACCCAGAGGAGTCGGGCCGCCGCTGGGTTAGTGGCGGCCCATGCTGTCAGGATGTCCATGCTGAAGGCCTCCACCAGCAGAGCCTCGATGTGGAGTCAGTGTGATTTCAGATTGTGACTGCAGCAGAGCTCATGAACGGGCCGCTTTGACTCCTCTGAGGGCAGCAGCAGCGTGGAGAAGCTGCAGCCAGAGAGACGGCAACCACAGATGGATACCAGCTGTTCCAGAAGGGGCCTGGCCCAGACCTCAGCCCACGTCAGCTCTAAGAGACTGTTAGCTTTGTGTGTGTGTGTGTCAGTAGTGCTTTACTGAGTCCTGGAAAAGTGTGTGTGTGTGTGTGTGTACCTTGGAAAAACAGCTCGGAGGAGTGGCTCGGAGCTGCAGCGGCGAGACTAACAGTCAACCACTCCCCAGAATACCAAGAGGAACCCTCACATGGACTAAGTGGGTGTCACATTGAGGGAGAGAGAGTGAGTGGGTGGGTGGGTGTCAGAAATTCACCTGGGGCACTTTGAACGCCTGCCAGCTGAAGCTTGTCTAACGACTACCTCACAGTGCGGAGATGCATTTCTTTCTCTCTCTTTTTGTTTTTTAAAGAGGTCTGTGTAGGAGCTGTCCGTCATTCCTTTACAGGCGACTGTTTTTGCCTGACAAAAAACACACAAACTGCACATTCAGGTCTGGACTGCATTTCCATGACAGCTTGAGAAAGCTGCAATAATGAGTTAACAATTTAAAACCTCTATTTGCCTCAATACAAGTCCTGCTTAAAAACACAACAGACTGGTTACGCAGGGCGTTTACGCGAGTGTTTACTGAGGATGTGTAGAGGATGTGTAGACGTTGTAAAGCTGGTCGGGCTTCAGACGAGGTGTAGTTGAATATTAACAGAGAGAGACAGAAGCACATCCTTTTGTCTTTTGGATGCTAATCTCGTCATTGTAATGTCCCACTAATAAATGCTTATTTTCATCTTGAAAATGTGACTTTAATTTGTTGGTCCAGCTTCTGCCTGTTCTCAACTCAACATCATCTTTCTGTACGAAGAATTACAGACGAGCAGATAATGAAATGTTTCTGTCTGGGAGTCCAAACACAAAAATGAAATAATTGTGCCATCAAGTGGCCAAAAGAAGAAGCGACACATCTTTCAAGGTGGCGTTAAAATAAAAAACTATTTAATGGGAATGACATTTTGCCCAGATCAGCCTTTTGCAAAGTCTTTATGAAAAGTAGTAAAACTATAAATTCTAACTAACACCAGAATTTAAATACGATATCATGGGAATGGGATGTTTTATTGCAGATGTTAAACTAGCAGTGGTGGATAAACTGATAAAATCATAAAAAATAATAAACAGCCTAAGTAATATCCAAAGGACCTTCAGCATCTTCAACATAGGTCTTAGTAGAAGCTGGTGTCCTGAGCAGCCCAGTTTGGTGTCTGAAGGAGAAAAAGAAAAAGGAGATCAAAAACAGGCCTGTAAAAAATTAAATAAAATTTGTACATGAAACATGAGACTTTGTGATGCTCAAACTAAAGACAACTGACAGCCACAATAAAAAAAACTTGTTCCAGTGAAATTATGGCCAGTTAGATCTAACATGACAAGATGATAAACTGCATGACAACCATCAGCCTGCATGTAGGACAGTCAGGTCTGCGCAACCTCATAGAAATAAAATCAGAGCATTTTCCACTGATTCAGAACAAAGTTTAATACATTAAAATCAAATAAACCCAAATTAAAGCCACTCTACGTAATGGGGGCAGTATATCACAAGGACATTCATGAGTCACACACAGACTCTATAAAAGAACTGGACAGGTTTGCTGTGACGTCACACGTCAGTTTCCTGAAGAGACGGTTTGAAGAGTTTTTCTCAGGCTACTGGAGGCAGGAGTTGACTCCAACCAACCCCAGTTGATTCAAAAATGGGCAAAGGGCATGTTAGAGCCTGATATGTAACAACAACCCAAAATGTTATAAAAGAAATGTAATAAACCCAAAATGTAATAACTGGTCGATAATGTAACAAGACGTTGAGCCCAAAACGCATGTGGTTACTACATTATGGGGCAGGCAAAATATTTTTCTCCTAATATGGTAATAGTTTTATTAGCTGCTTGAGCATTTAAAATTTGCAGGTAGAAAACTTTACCCTTTGTTAGCTATTTGTTTCACTGGGTTTTTAATTCATGGCATTTTACCAATTTCTATATTGTCTGTTATTTTAGTGCCTATTGTAAATGATAAAGCTGGCAAAATAAATAGCAAAGACAACTATCGACCTATAGCTCTGCCAGTACTTTAGCAAAGCTCTTGGAGAGGGCTTTGTTAAATAGAATTGAAAAGTTTATTGTGACATCTGATAACTGGTTTGGTTTCAAACCAAATCTTGGCACTGATATGTGCATTTTTGCTCTCAAGGAGATCTTGGATTAATACAACAGACATAATACCACAATTTTTATGTGTTTCATTGATGCCTCGAAAGCGTTTGATCATGTAAATCAACAAGAATCTTAGTGTACTGGTATGCTCACCAGTCTATGTCTGTAAAATGGGCAAAATTTGTATCATCTTCTTTATGTTGGTAAAGGTGTGTGACAAGGCAGCATTTTGTCTCCTTGCCTTTTTAACGCGTATATGGATAATTTATGTAAGCCGTTGAATCAATGTTCGACTGGCTGTCGGGTTAGCAACAGAACCATCAACCACCTGATGTAATCTGTATAGTGCTGGTCTGCAGGAACTGCTCTCAGTATGGATTGGACTATGATATTAAATATAGTGTCAAAAAGAAAAGAGGACATTAAATTATATACATATACATACACACACACACACATATATATATATATATATATATATATATATATATATATATATAGGACTTATTAAATTGACAAAATAATTGCACCTTGGACAGATTCACTGGAATGACCTGTTTTACTTCTGCAGAGCTGCAGAGCACAGATGCTGTTTTTCTCAAGTGAGGCAGTTCTGGTCCTCATTTCAAATCAGTTCTGTGCTGGTTGACAGCCTCAGCACCAGTTTTAGGTCAAGAGACCAACTGGTCTCCATCCAAGAACTGTTTACATAATCACCCATCTGTGACTCACATTTAAAAACTGCAGAGACGGTGTAGCATCTCAGTCAAAAAGAGAATAAGAAATAACTGACCTTCAACATGAACACAACTAGTTTCCCCCTGTATTAAATACCAACATTAAAGACTGACTAATGTCTTCACAAATTTGTGCTATTCTGATTTCACAATTCAACATCGATGAATCTGAACTATAACCTGGCTCAGGTTGGTCCAACTAAGGTAAAACATCTGCGGTCTCTGATATGGAACATCCCTTCAGAGTTGAGGGCTGTTTTTATTTTTGCCTTGGAACATAACTGCAGCAAAGCAATCAGAGAGCAATGTTTTATTTCTTTGATTCACTGCTTCACTTTGAAGATTATTGATCCCTCTACATATCTATTCTCAAAAGCTCTACATTCTGTGCCAGCTTGGTGCTAAAATATCTTCCGAGTTCGGTTCCTGCTGTAGTTCAGGGTGACCCTCCAAATGCCCCAAAAATCCCCGATCAATCACCAGTCTTTGAAAACGAACGAAACCTTCATGTTCTCAGCTCACCTCGTTCCTGCTGCTGTGCGCTACCTTCTTCTCGATGTTCATGGCCAACATCTGGCTGCGGAAAGACAGGCTCTTGGTCTTCTCGATGACCTGCTGGTACGGTGACACCGCATTGTTGCCCATCACAACGTGACCCTGAGAAAACAAAGTCGCAGATTTTGATGCCTCGAAATAACCACCTGTCTAATCCTGACAGGTTCATCCCGCTTTCAGTCTGACAGGTGCAAATAAAACTGAAGCGGGTGTATGATTACTCTAATTAGCGGTCATGTTTGACGCGAGCCTCGACGTTTGAAGTTCAGCTGCATCAGTGAATGGAAAGTCTCACCAGTTTGGAATCAATCTTGGCATCAAGCCTGGCGTTTCGGATGAGATTGACGATCCACCTCTCCGCCTCCTCGGGCGTCATGTTGAGCTTGTCCGCCAGCATGCTGAGAGGAGAGAAGGATGTCTCGTATAAGCAAATTTCCACAAAAGGAGTTCATTTAAAAAAAAAAAAAAACTTTTAGAAAAGTTTAACTACTAAAAAAATAAAAAGAGCAACCTCAGTTTCACAAATGAAGATGCTTCAGACAGTTTCATAACTAAAAGCTCTTTTAAAAGATGCGGTACCTGATGCTGATGCACTGATGAATCCGACAAAAGGTCTCGAAGATGAAGAGACGAGCGTTCTCAATAAAATCCTCCAGACAAGCAACCAGGAAGAAGTCGTTGACGAGAACCTGAAAGGAACACAGAAGACCAGGCAGCATCAGTATCAGATGCCTTCAATTAACAGAATAACATCATGAAATCATTATGTTTAAGAAGTAAATCCCAAGTGAATAAGTGCCAATCAATAATATATTAAACTGGTTTATTTTTTTTAAATCTTCGCAGGTGAAGAACCAAGTCTAGCCATTGAATTAATATTACACAAAGATTATTTTAAAAGACATTTTGAAAAGAAAAAAAAAATTGTTTTCATTTGAAAGGGAAGCTGAACCAGCGTCTGATAAAATGAAAAAAAAAAATCAGTTTTGTTTACTAAGGTTTTCAAAAGAAACGATGAACTGACCATAAAATGCTTTTTCCACAGCAGTCGTGACAAGAAAAAGAAAATAAAGAATAAAATCTTCAAAGGCTTCAAAGCCTCCTTTATTATCTCCTTTCGTAGGAGAAACCTTGAAAGGAGATAATGCCATCTAAATATTCCCTGCAGCCACATCAATCACATTTCGGTGATTTATTGTATTTGGGATTCGTGCAGAATAATGCAGAAGAGGAGCATTACTGTGAGAGGCTGTGTTCACTCTCCCTTTCCTTTTTAAAATTGCCTGCATTGGTGTTGAAAATATATTTTATACTATATCTCGACAGATCAAATGTAGCTTCTCAGCTGAAGCGCCTACTGTCCTTAAGTCCTATGGAACAGGATACCATCTTTCCTTGATCCCCTGACATCTTTTCATCAAAGTTGATGTGCAAAGATAAATCTGTAGGGGTCATTTTTAGACTCTTTTACTAAAGCAACTCAAGTAACTGTTATTACCCTTTTCTCCAAATAATTTTAATACGGGAAATCGGAATAAAAATAAATATCTAAATGTTGTATTTCAAAATAAAAGCCCCATACTTCTATTCATCTCTTGTCTGATAAATCATTTTAGTCATTATTTAGTACTGATTAAATTACTCAATAATTATTGGTTTCTCAGTATACTTTCATGTAAATTAAATTATACTCTTCGATATGTGGAATTAAATAATAATACTTATGACAGACAAAGCAGAATTTTCATCACTATTTTAAGAGCATTAAAACAACTGATGGATTCACTGCAATGTGAAAAAATAAAATAAACTTTCAGGCGATAAAGCGTATTTTTAAAAGTTGACTTGTGTTTTTAAGGCCAGAGTTAAGGTGGAGTGCAGAGCTTTTAATGAGAGAGAGAGAGAGCGAAAGAGAGAGAGTGAGAGAGGAAAAAGAGGTAAATCTGAACAAACACGCTTCAAACCCTTCTTGCATTTTTCAGTATAAACACTAGGGGGAGCCAGAGGACCCTGATGTTCAAACAGATTGTGTGTCTAATCAATGACTAAGGACATGACAGGATGTGATATTTACTCAGTTTTCCAAGCTCTGCCTTCAGCTTCATGTTTCTGGATCAAAAAGGGCATTATTTTATTTTATGCATTACTGAACTAATGATCAACAGAGTTTGGGGTTGTGTTGTTCTGTCACTTTGCATTCTTGCACCATGCAGGTAACAGCGTGTTTAGTTCTGTATATTTCAATTGAGCTTTATTTTTATTGCATCTATTTGCATACAAACTGTCTCAAGGCACTTTACCGAGACCAGGAGCATGACCCCCAATATTAGCTGTGGAAGTTAGCTTCATGTTGCTTTGTTCGTTTATTATTTTTGTACCAATTATATTTTTCGAAACATTCGATGCTGCTGAGTAGGGAAGCAAAGAAGTGTTTCTATCTGGTCGAGCTCCGGCTCGCCAACCTTCTCTGCCCAACACTGTGGCAGTTCTTCAGGCAGGCATCTTGTGTCAGGCTACTGCTGTCCTATAAAGGAGCATGAAGCACGTCTCATTGATGTGGCATGGTGTTTGGTTCGCCACTGAAAGAGGTCACTAGAATGTTCTTTGCTATGCCAGCTCTGGCATGAAAACCACAGCTTCCTTTTCCAGGTAGTTTCGAACACAGAAGGCATAAATGCACGGAGCTCCTTGTTTTATATACAATCTTTCCAGGAGACAGTTAGGGCTGCTCTCAACATTTGCATGAGGTTAGATGCAAATGGAAGATGACCTACAGCTGAGGAATCTGTTTGTTCAACCTCAAATCTCTAGAAAAGCTTATATTTATGAATTCATAGGTGAGATTTCAAATTGAAATGTGGCATTGGCTTCAACAATATTGTTAAAAATAGGATATAAACCCATGTGCTTTAGTAGGTTACTTTTTTTTGTTAAATCTTTTCAATGAAATCACAATTTCCCCACTTAAGACTTTCATTCATAAAAGCTTCTTTTGAAGACAGTATTTCTAATGATTTTTTTTTTGATCTCTTGAGGGAGAACAGACAGAAGTCCAATATTTAAATCGTTCTGAGCAACAAAATGATTCAGAACAACATCCTGATGCATCATCACTCTGTTCACACTCTGTTCTGAGGGGACGGTTGAAGCCTTTGCAAGCACTGCATAATTCATTCAAGAGGGGTTAAAAGCCAATTCATGAGAGCTCTTTGAGAAAGTGTAAAGTGGTCCCTGAGCATAAACGCAACCTTGCAGTCAAAGGTTTCTAAAGAGAAGGCAGCAAAGTCCCAAATCTGACAGCTGCTCCGCTTTGAAAGTCAAACCGAATGAAAGGAAGAGCCAGCGAATCAGGCCACACATGGATTTGCTGAGGCTGAATAGCAGCAGAGTTAAATTCCTGAGACTCAGTAGATCAGGGCACCGTTGCTGAGGAAAGCTCCGCATTAACCCCCAGTCCCTGGAGATGGCCAGCTTTTGTTTAGGACTGTGCACCGTGAGTCACACCAGCAAGGAGGAAAGTAGGCGAAGCATTAGGATGCTTACCGACTCGCACTCCCTCAGCTTCTTCTGAGCGCTATCGAAGTCAAAGTTTACGTAAAGACATTCCACAAACTCTGTGATTGGGTCCTTGTATGTGTATGACTCCTACAAGAACAAGAACAAAAAAGTCATACATGTGAGTTAAAGCCTTCACTCATTTTGAACAATACTGATGATTTTTTAAATCTTACCTGTTGAATGACTTTCACCAAGTCCTTGAGCACTTGCCTGCGCTTCCGTACATCTTTGTTGGTGATGACAGCAGTTGTGAGGTATCGCAGTATGTGTGGGCACATTGTCTGGATGGCATTCAGATACCTAAAAAAACACAAGGGCAGCACATAATCACCCCTTCAAATCACAGCAAGCGTAGAAATCATCTCTTTTAATTGCACCAAACAAAAGAATATTTTCAGCTCATGAGGAAAAAGAAAAGATTATAGAATTGAAGCAGCTTCAAGCTCTAAGGGTCTCAGACTGTGGAAAACCTGAATACCCTCCAGTCACATGTCCTTGAAGAAGAAGAGTGGCACGTCAAAGCACATGTACACATCTGCTGTCTGCTCTTTGCTAATAGTGCAAACTCTGTGACTCACTGAGGCTGGTAGAGAAAGAGTTCGATGATGTTGTCTCTGCCTTTGGGATGGTTGAAAAACACGAACAGAGACCAGTGGATGAGCCAGGTCCTCTGCTGGAGGGACTGGAGAGGAGAGCTCACCGACTGAGAGGACAGAGAGCACACCAACACGGATCCTTGAAATGTCAGTCCAAGCGTCAGAACGAGCACAACTTCTTGTTTTCCTGTCAAACTCCATACAAACAGCTTCTACAAGCAGCAAATACTGACTCATGTGGGAAATTCAGCAAATCCAAAAACAACCCTGACAAAAGGCTGAAGCAGGCTTTTCTTTTCTGCAACTGCAGGGAGCACCAGACCTCATTCACACCATTATTGGTACTATTTGTCACATTTACTACAATGCCTTATACCAATGATTCAAAATAAATAAAAATAGTAAAAAATAAAATAAATAAATAAAAATTACAAGCATGTCTTCAGTCTTGTAAATGGTTCTCATTTTGACCCTGGTGATCGCCAACACTTTTGCAAAACTCTACATTTTCTTTAAACCAAAACTGAAATAATGCAAAGCTGTCAAAGTAATGACCTCTCGGGTCAAACCTTGAAGCAGGTGGGCTACAGCAGCAGAAGAGCTAGATCTAAGTTGTTGTTTTTTTTAAGACTTTAATGCCACTCATTAAGTAAATTCAAGTCCAATTTCAGTAACACAAATGCTGAAAAAAACAATAATACAAATTATTCTGACCTGAGGACTGTTTTCTCCATATACATGCCTCCTTATCTCTCTGCTGGCCAATATTAAAGTCCAATGCAGCTGTGAAGCTAAATGTTGTGTGAAAAATATGTTGCCGTGGTTACTGCTGTCATTTGTTGCCATGAAGGACTGAAGAATTTATAGTAGAGACCACAGCGAACTTTGTATTTATTGTCTTGCACTGTTTCAATCACAATAAAAATTTGAGGTTTCAGGGCTATTTTTTAGTTAGATTTGAACATCTCCGTAACTAATTAGTTGCTGCAGTTAACCCCTAACTGTATCCAGAGGTAGCTGCAACCCTGCATTAAGCGGATTAGCTGTGATGAACCTCTTCTGTAAACAGAAAAGAAGCTCATTATGAAAACAATAAATCTCATATTTTGCTGTTTTTGGTGGCATTTTTACGGCTCTTCAAACATAAATTTAGGGCTTTTTAAGACAAATTAAGACCTTATTTTTAGATAATTTCATTTAAGACTGCTTAAGGACCTCCATAAAATCTGAAATTGGTACTCAGGTCTAACATAAAAACCGCATGATTAGGTTAAATAATCTTCTGATTAGATAAAAGACGCAAAAAATGTTCTATTTCATCAAACAAGCACATTATGGCCAGCATGCCTCCCCTCCCTCTCTGCTGACCAATATTAAAGTCTAGCACCCATCCACTCATGTCGACCACGGCTACGGCCACTTTAATAGGCCGGGTTTTTAACCGAACCCTGGTTTTCATTTGAGGAAACAACAAAGAAATGTTGTGATTACATCAAACAGAGAAATCCAATGATCAATTCTTACATTGTTATCAATGGTCTCCCTTAGACGAGTGAGATCTTCCATGGCAGCTTCCCAGTTCTGCATCAGGATCTCAGAGGCCAGTTTTCCCCACAGAGAGCTCAGAGCATTCCTGTCTGTTGAGGGAACCTGAGCCGACAAAAACAAAATCACCACATCAGAATCAAAATGCACATAAGTAAACAACATTTTCAGCGTTCACATATGAATATTCTTACCAGGACACGGAAAAAGTAGAGGTACTCTGCAGCTCCCGAGTAGTTACCGCACTCATACTGGAACTTGGCGTACCTGTAGAGCGTATCCAGGTACTCCTGACGGAACTAGGAGTTTAATGAAATGAACAAACAAGTTACTGGTTAGTGGAGAACATTATTACTAACACTCGCTGAGAAAAGGATGCAAGTATATAGAGTTAAAAATAAAACGCTGTTGTGTTTTTCAAACTGCCTTTAGTTCTTCCTTCAAAAGAAAATAATTGGGTGTTGCAAAGTTGACAGCATGAAGCTGAAAGCGGCAACGTCTTTCAACCATTCTCCTGACACGTTATATTACCAACAGCAGTGTGAAAGACCTGGAGAACATTTTTATGCATTAAAAAAAAGTTTATACGCTATTCATGAGAATGTTTGGGAAAAGAGGTCATATTAAGAAACCACTGTCGGATAATATGCAGGTGGTTCTGCTGATTATTGAGTGGTTAATGAGCATGTTGGTGGCTCGTAGTGGCAGCTGGTTGCTATGGAAACAGAAGTGCACATCTTGTGACCCACATTTTTTTTTCCAACAATAAGGAGGCATCATTTGAACACTTACATTATGTTTTTCTGACAGGTAATCGAAGAGCATCCTCCCATCTCTGATGAAAAGAAAAACAGACAGATCAACAGGTGCCACACAGTCAGGAGGTCTTTCTGAAGTTCAAGGTGAAGAAGAGAAAGACAGAGGTGGGATTCTGTGACAGACCGTGTGGACTGCATCTGCCGAGTGGTCTCTGGGTCTTCAAACATCTTGACAATCGGCTCCGTCTCTGACTGGAGCTGCTTCAGCTGGGCCACCACAGTACTCCTCTTCTCCCTCAAGGCTGAAACAGATGATGCACTTTTCATTTAAATCATCTTAGATGCATTTCTTCAAATTCAGACATAAAACTGATATTTTATGTTCTGATCTGGTCCATTGGGACCAGGACCTCATGCCACATTGTTGTTGCAGCATTATTCTTTCAGGAAACCCAGCAAGCCAAGAAAGAAGCAGGAATCAACGGAAAAAACGTGTTGCTTCAAGTCGTTCTTTTTTCAGCTTTTCCCTTAGAGGTCGCCACAGTGTCTCTTATGTTTACATTTTACCCTGTCTTCTCCATCTTCCTCTCAACCAATCAGATATTGTCTTTTACCATATCCAGAAATCTCCTCTCTAGTTTGCCCTTTTTTCTATTACTCTCCATATCATAACAATAAATATGCATTTAAACAGAGCACATATATTGAAGTCTACCTTTAGCAGAGTAGAAGTTGGCCCAGCATTCCCCACATTACTGTTTTTATTGTCTTTGAAGATTGCAGGAACTGATATTACCAAGCAGAGAATAGAATAGAAAATAATAGAACAGAATTGATACTAGACATACCTACTTATATCCAAAACTACAAGAGATTTTCCAACCAAGATAACCCATGAACATATATTTGGGTATATCTAACAGATGACTGATTTTCATGACTTATGAGAATACATTTATCTACTCTCCTGCTGACATTTAATGTGTCCAAGCCTAAACTAGCTTTAAAATTAAAGTGTGTTTTTGACCTACCTACGTAGCTCCTTCTGATCTTTGTTTTACATGCATACATATGCACATTCAATTTATATAGTGCTTTATTAGGACACTCAAAGATGCTTCAGAGTGAGAAGCGGAAGCCAAACATACCAGCGTCCTCTCACTCTGACCTCCCCAATAATATATACCCACGCATTCTTGTGCAGGGTCACAGGGGTCACCATGGACAAGTCACCAGTCCATCACAGGGCCACAAGCAAACATACAAACAACCACAATCTCAGTCATACCTCAGGGCGGTTATTATTTTGATCTTTTTAGAAACACCAATTAACCTAATGTACATGTTTTTTATCTATTTAATTTATGTTGTATTTACTGGTGCTTTTATATCGTTTTCTTTTGTCTTAATGGATTTAAGTCCTCTGTCTATTGTTTTCTTTTTGTATGTTCTGATGGATTGCGTTGCCTTTTTAAAACACTCTGAATTACTTCAGGTTTTGATAATATAATACTTCCAACTATTTCAATCAATAATTGGAAAAAAACAAAAACCCACTTGATTAAACTACTAAATTTGGGCAAATGTTTCAGCATAATAACAAACACATTACAAGAATCTGTGAGCAATCTAAAGAAGGTTATCATCACAGTTTTTAGTCTATTTTCCCTTGTACTAGGATGTCCAACAATCAAAATGATGTGTGATTAAGATGGAGATCTTTTCAGACACTGAGCTGAGACAACAAAATGCAAAACACTATTGTTTTTAGAACTGATGTTGCAGTTTTCACAGATGAGTGCAGTTGTAGCCTTAACATATTTTGTTTTGCGCTTTACAATTAATGAGAACACACTGTGTAAAAAACATCAGTGTGTGTGCACTAATTAATTCTAGGAGATGACATTTGTGTAGTGTGACATTAAAAATATAAACAACACATAATCTTACAGTGTGGGATCTCCTTGTCCGGGTACAAGTTTTTGTACACATCCATAGCAAAATCCACCATGTTGGTGTCGCTGAGGAGGTCCAGCTTTCCCTGGAGAAGTTCCTTCTCATTGTAGATCTGCCATGATACACATACACAGAAAGAGAAAACACAGATGTGCGCATATCATCACATATCTGAAAAATTCACCAAAACAAACAAAACAAAACAAAAGACCAAAACACTAAAATGAAGGCAAAAAAATAAAACGGGTTGATAGGGAGCATGAAGATTTGAACACTGTGGCCTAATGAGTGCGTTTACAAAGTCCCAGAGAGAAGTGCAGCAGATGAAGAGATGCAGCACAACAGTCATTGGCATGAGAAGACTGTCATCATCAATAAAGGATGCTGATTTTAAAAAATAAAGAATAAAAATCCGGACTGAAGTAAATGTAACATTCCATATGCTCACCAAAATCAAAGCTCAAACATTATGAGTGTGTTATTTTATCTTCTGATGGAGTGTAAAACAGAAGCTTCATTCAGCCGTTATCGTCATGACAACTGCTAAGCTACCAGCTAACACGCCAGTTAACGTTGCAAATAAGATATAAACTAATCAGGTTTTAGAGTATTCAGTCGCTTACTGTGTCTAACACTTATATTGCAGCGATTTTGGATTTAAATGACATAAATAAATGGAAAATAAATGTCATTTCATATAATTTGTCAGATTAATGATCTACGGAGCGTTGGCTGCTAACTAGCTAGCCGTGTTAAGTTACGACCACATTCTGAGCCTGAAAATCACTGCTAGGAACCAAAGAATATTTCGATGCTGTACGATCCAAAAGAGCCGTTACCTCTTTCACGGAAAGGAACTCCAGCAAAGGAAAGACCAAATGCCGGTCCAGAAAATGTGCTATCTTGGTGGTCAGGTCGTAGTCCGCCATCTTGGCTTCAAAGAGAAAACTTTATTGTTAAACCGAGCGACAACAAGGCCGTGTAAAAATGACGTAATGCTGCTGCTTCTACTATTACTCCTACTACTAATGATGACAACAACAATAATAGCAATATTTATTACTACTACTACCACTACTACTACTACTACTATTATTATAACAGAAACAATAATAACAATAATAGTATCTTATACATTTTCTGACTGTCAGCATGTGTAAACATAGGCCCTGCGGTCAGTTGGTGTCTGGTCCAAAAATCGGTATGCCACATTTGATTCAATTCAGTTCAATTAAATTCTGTTTATACAGTGGTACTTTGAGTTACAAGTTTAATTCAGAGAGCTCGACAGAGCTCGTAAGTCAAATAGCTTGTATGTCAAATCAATATTCTCCATTGAAATTAATGGAAATGTCATTAATTGTTCCATGCCCCCAGAAAACACCCGTTTTTTTTTTCGTTGTTGTTGTTACATCTTAAATTTATTTATAAATAAAATAATAATAATACTAAATATTGTATAAGAACATAATGAATATAATAAAGTGGGATTTAAAGAAATAAACCTGATTTATAAGGTGTACTTATCTTAGAGATCAGACACTTGGACCGGAAGATGCTGGTGGAGGAGGAGGAGGGAGGAGAGAGGAGGTTTGCAACTTAGGGGGAAGAAAGAACGTTTGGCGTTTGGCTTATTTGGCACGCTTTCAAAAAACTTGTATGTCGGGACACTTGTAACTTAAAGTACCACTGTATAGCACCTTTTTACTATGAAGTTGTCTCTAGACACCTCTGAGAAACCCAGAGCGTGACCCCCAAACACATGGCAAAGCCTAACAGTGGCAAGAAAAAAACTCCCTCTCATAAAGAAACTTTGAGCAGGACCCAGCTCACTTATAGAGGGAACCCTCCTGCTGATAGCCAGCTGGGTGAAGGAAGAAAGGAAGAGCGAGACAGTGAGGATGAAGGACACAGAGAGGAGAGGTACAAAAATATATAACATGTGGTACAAACATATGCAAATATCTGGTATAAAAATATATAAATGCGTGGTGGTTGAAGGGTCGGACTGCAGATCCCACAGGCATCCAGTCGAAAGGTGGTCAGATCATGGTTTATCAGAGACTACCTCTGGAATTTTGGAATGGAGAGGATGGAATGGCCTACCAGTAGTCCTGACTTCAACACAACTGAACCCTTGTGGTATCAGTTTGGGTGTGCTGTTCGTGCCAGAATGACCAACATAACAATTTTGGCTGACTTGCAACAAATGTTGGTTGAAGAATGAGATTTCATCCCACAGCAGTTTGTGACCAGGCTGGTGACCAGCATGAGGAGGAGGTGCCAGGCTGTTTCAACTGTGTGTGGTTCTCATACATGCTACTGAGGCTCTGAATTTTAATGAATACATTTAAATTGTATGTCTGTCTGTTCAGACAAAGAACACCAGTCAAGAGTCCACAGCAAAATAAAGAAAAAAATAAAACAATTAAAAAAAAGCTGTTTGGCATTGGCAGACACGATTTCACAAATCTTTCATTGGCCTAGCCCACATACTCTGCTGCTCATCCCACAAATGCATGTTCCTCACAAATGTGGATTCATTTTACAGGAAAATAATCAGACTTTCCAACGGTATAAGCTTAATTGCCAAAAAGTATTGTTCCAACAAAGAAATAATCTACCAAAGACAAATTTCCTTACGCTTTGTTCTCACTTTGTTATAGTTTATATGAAAACATGACACCAACAATATCTGACCCCTTGGCTACATCAAGAAATATACATAAATGTTTTTCAGAATCAGGAACAAAGTGTCTCCTGGCAAAGCCCAGCTCTCACCTGGAATGAATTTTACTTACTGCCAGCAATGCAGACTGAATTCTTGTTCCATTTGTTTAGAGACTGAAGAGCTCACAGCATCAGACCCAGCATCCCATACTCCCATAAAGAGAATCCCTCAGGATACCCAGGAGATACAGCTGAATGCCTTCTCCAGGTACATAAAGCACATGTTCCTTTCAGGACTCTAGTGAGGGTATAACATTCCTTGTTTTGTTTTTTTTTGCATGAATCTGAGTTTGTAGCAGCTTTTCTATTCGTTGTAAGTATGGTTCCACATGAAAGACCAAGAGTTAATTTTCTGCTTTTCAATTTATTATATAGTTCACTTTAAAAGAACTTCACAGAATGAAAATCTGCAGATTCCTGTTGGTTATTGTTCCGTTGTGCATTTTCCTTGTAAACTCTAATAAATCAAGAACGCTCAGTCTGATGAACACCGGTGTTCAAAGGCACGCTTCAGCATTTTCAAGGCTGACTGCTGCTGTGAAAAGACTTTGACCAGAACAGTTCATACAGTCACAATGAGCTTATCATTTTTTTTTCCTTTTTATGAGCACAACAAGATTTGAATTTTGTGGTCAGTTATTCTGTGAACTTCTACATTTCAAAGATGTGCAAAAAGCACTTACTGTTTTCACCTCTTTAGTCTGCTTCAAAAGTGAGCTAAGCTAGCTGAAAAAAACTTTAAACTGATGTTTCCATCCACAAATCTATTTCTATACCCAGTTCAGTGCTATTCACAGTCATGGGTAGCCTAGAAATCTAGACGTACTGCTGGCAAATTTACATTTGCTCTGTAGGTCTGTTTAGCTACCCTCCATTGGAGCTCATTAACTATGCCCAAGTCTTCTTGGGTAGCCAATCAGATCAGTCAATCCTTATAGTCTTAAAGACTCTGGATAGGATTCATGTAATGACAACAGTCTGGATGCGATCGGTGTTGGCTCACCATGCTCTGTAACTTTATTTACATTAACAGAGAGTAACACAGAGCTGGGAGTCGTCACACAGTGATTATCTCCATCAGCGGTCTACTATAATACTCTACAGTTAGCACTACAACCAACGCTTTCGGAGCAACGAAAATTAGTCAATGGGAGAGTGTTGTGGAGAACAGCTTGATGGAAAGAGACAGCAATGTATTAGAATCCATTTGCAAGAAGAATTTGAGAATAAAATGCTCAAACACTCAACCAATTTCTGCAAAAAATGTAACCATATATACATAATCTTTGTCAGATTACTATAGCTCCTTTTATCCTTTGAGCAAGTTTACCAGATGTCTCTTACCGTTTATGAATGAGATGGACCTCATCCACCACAATCCTTAAGAGATGACATGGAAGTCTTTAACTATCGTGGTTCCTCTGCTGCAGCCGTCTTGTTTACCATCTGATGCTTAATCTCTTACATTGTGTCAGAAGTGCCCAAAAAAGGCTCATGCACTATGTTGTATTGACCCTTTGGTGTTTGATGACGACATTGCCATCAACTGGAAGAAATTTGAGAAAGAATGAAGAATATATTGCAATATGGGACTGTTGGTGCCGCCTCCTGGATGGGGAGAGCTGATATGTTTGGTTCATTTATTTATTTAAAACTTCTATTATATCCTTGGGTGTGTGATGGCTTTTTGGTTGTTTTTTTTTTTGCTGTTGTTGTTTTATTTGTTGTTTTTTATTATTTTTTATTATGTAAACCACTTTGCGTTACATCTGTATGAAAAGTGCTTTATAAATAAAGTTTGATTGATTGATTGATATCAGGCTAGGAAATGGGTGAAAGGTGGATTACAACCGCTGGGCGTCACAGGGTCACATGGAAACAAACAACTCAGTCCTATGGTCAATTTAGAATCACTGATCAACCTAACACAGATTTAGACTGAGAGGAAGCCAGACTACCTGAAGAAAACCCACACAAGCTCTGGAAGAACATGCAAATTTGAAACACAAACATTTGGGCGACCATTTATCCATCCATTTGGTACAAAAGAAGACATTAGATCAACTCGCACCAAAAATATGTTCAGTAACAGGGTTTTACAGCTCATCAGTAAGGATAAACTAATAATCTTCAGATAGACAAGAACAGGTAGAACTGAAAACACAGAATTTGTTTTTGTTTTTCATGTTTGTCAGAGAAAAATCTGTGAATGTTTCATAATGTGAAACATGTCATGTCAACTGCACAGACAGAAGAGTTATCTTTGCTCTGTAATCTGCCTGATCGAGTCCCTGGAGTTTTATTTAGCTGCCTGCGGCCAGAAAAACGACCGACTGGACAGGTAGCAGCTTTTCTCCCAGCGGGATCTGTGATTGAGGATGTGGCACATCAAGTTCATCAGCATCAGTTAATGAGCAGGAAAAAGCTCTGCTCAGCCTGTCGGCGATGCGACCGGCTCAAACCAGCTCTGATCAGAGTCAGGACAGTCTGAGCCTAGTTAAATCCTCTGTACCGCCTGTCTGGTTTGATTTGTTTCAGTGCAGCATTGTCACGGTCTGTCTGTCTTCTTATGTTTTGTTTTGTTCCATTTTAGTGTATATCCTTTCCTCTGTCTCATATTTCTTTCTCATCTGTGTGTTACACCTGTTACAGGTGTCCAAAGTTGTATCATCTCATTCATTACCTCCTCATTTGGATTTGTTTTGGCACACAACCCCATTTGTCAGATTTATTTATTTTTTATTGCTTTGTCCTCAACATCAGGGCATATTCCAGATCTAATATGAGCTGCTGGCAGTCATCCATTTTTTTTCTTATCTTTTCTTTTTTGTATTTAAGAACAGGAAGCTCTTCAAAGTCAATGCCAAGGTTTTAGTAAAGACATAAGATCTTGAGGACACTAGTTAAGTTGATTTATAC
>JBAMYA010000003.1:9145451-9226735 GCA_037176975.1 Arrhamphus sclerolepis
TATTCATAAGATATGAATAATGCATGTAGCCTTCATATTTGTATATTGTGTACCATTCAGACTGTATTTTGCAGTATAACTCTAGTACTAAACTGTTAAATGAATAACCTCTTTGCTCTCCATGACCTTTCAGTCTGACAATATTCCAATTCTTTATATTCATAAGATATGAATAATGCATGTAGCCTTGATGTATACAGTTTGTTGAAGTTATACTGCAGAACAATATTTTACAGTATAAGTGTACTGTTCAAACACAAAATGTGGCTACACCACACTATAAAAATTCATTAAAGTTAAAGTGAAGCATCAAATTTTGAAATATCTCATTGTGGTGTTGTTTTTGTAGCTGGTGAAGGTAGGGCTTTCAGCTCTGGCAGCTTACTTTTGTCTTTGGCAAGTGTTCTATTTCGTCAGCTTGAACGGGTCCTGAAATGATCCAAGGAGAAATTTCCTCGACTAGAGGACTTAGCTCCTGCAAGAGTCAGAAACCGATGAGCAAGAGGCAGTCCAGCCAATGTCCTGTTTTAGCCTTGGCTAGTAACCTTCAAATAGTATGTATCACCCCCAAACCATTCAGGTCAACCTTAAACCATTTGCATTGGTCGCTTAGGACATAAAGAAAACATAACATAATATTTGGGAAATACAAAATGTCTAGAAGTGATGATCTGTGGAACACACTTTCTGAATGCCTGAGGTCTGCTCAAACCATCAGCACGATTAAATCAGGGCAGCATATGGATAATCATTTTAATCTTTAAATTTTTATTCCTGTCTTTTCAATGTTTTTATTCTTGTCTTTTAAGCTTAACTAGCCTAATTGCCCTTAAATATGCTTTTATGTCTTTTCACTTTTGTAAAGCCCATTCGGTTGCCTTGTATATGAATTGTGCTGTACAAATAAACCTGTCTTGCCTTGACGTTGATGATCACCGACAACCGTCGACTGTGCCAGCTGTCAGTCAAAAGTTGGACATTTTAACATGTGGGTCAACAGTAAATATCTGGTCTTTGGAGACAGCCTCCACTGACAGCCAGTTTAGCCACAGACCAGCAAGCCACAGAATATTAAATATTTCACCCTGAAGGTCAGGCCTTTTTGAAATTTTACCAGAAATATTTTTGGGTGGGCCCTGCAATGGACTGGCGACCTTCAGCCGGAGAGAGCTGGGATAGGCTCCAGCAGACCCCCGTGACCCTGCACAGGAAATGGCGGGTGTAGATAATGGACGGATAATGGATATTTTTGGGTGAAATTTGTTGGGGTCCTGGTTACTGCAGTGAAAATGAAAGGGGCTGAAGGACCCCCCACCCCCCACCCCCGGCCAAAATAGGGTCCCACCTCTTCCTTGGTCTTTCCAGCCATCTTGTATCCATTTACAACTATTTATTTTGTGCACATCAAGTAAAATTACATAGAACAACAATGTCTATATTTAGCTGTGTGGTCATTCGATTGATGGCCAATGGCTAGCTGTCATCACTTTAGCTACTTAGCACTAGCACTGTCTTCACTTAACTTCTGAACTGTGAATAAAGACTTAATAGAACATGATCAAACTTTTATTTTAAAGACAATTTGGCTTGTTGTGCTGTTAGCTAAGAGATGACTAGGACTGAATACAGTATGAATGAGTGACTTTGAATGTCATATTCTTAAATGGAAGCAACTCTTCCTGTAGCATAACTTGTTAACAGGTTAACAAGTGACTGCTGCAGCCAGTTTTGAGCAGCCTGGAAGGGTTTGGAGATGAAACAAAGCAGGCTGAAGCTGCAATCTTCTCTCCCATTTGAAGGCTGCTGGCCATGGCTAAGCAGAGGACACCAGCTGGACTCTTTCTAGCTCACTGGTGTCTACCTCTTGCAGCAGCTGGGTGACTTTTGAGTGACTTTTGCATTTCCATCAGCAGGGGTTCCGGGCTAGTTTTTTGGAGCCAGATTGTTGATGTGTGTGTGTGTTACATAGCCATGTTTACCCGCTTCTGATTAATGTTGTCCGACAACGCCACCTAGGGATTTCCATTGGAGGATAGGACTCCAGTATATTTTAAGTTCTTTGTATATCAGGATCTTAAGCAGAGTTAACAGTAGGACCCAAGGTAAAGTTTACAAACTTTATCCAGTGCCTTTAAAAAGGATGCACACAGGTCCCAACTTGTCTGTCTGGGGGACTCCTTAAGGGACCAGAACAAGCAGTGAATAAATAGTTTTCCTTGGCCAGTTACTAGCAGTCAGTCCCTGTCATATGTCACAACAATCTCTACACTCTCATATTTGGGTACAACAACACACCACCACTCAACATGCAATTATGACCCTTTCAGGAATCAAGGTCAAATGCAGCATGCAAATGGCAGACTCATTGTATGATAAACATGAATAGACAGATCTCAATTTTATGATAAAGATTGTGATTTTTCTTTTATTTGAGATTTTATGACAAAAATTCACTTTTTTTGCTTTTTATGACCATGTACAGGGATTAGCGGGAAATCTGACAACATAGCTGATTGAGAAATTAAACAATAACTTGCCCTTTAATGGTAACCATGGTAATGATATGGCCCAGGATGGAACAGTCCATCTAGAAAATGACACAATTATATCCTGCCTTCATGATATTGGATCAATTAGATGCAAACAATGAGTCTGAGGAAGCTACTAAACATTATGGAATTGAGATCATTTACTGGGAAAAGAGGTAAAAATTAAGAAAAAAAAAAAATCAGAGATTGGGTTACAGTTATGCGCAATGCCCTCAAGACATTACACAGTATCTCTCAATGGCACGTAAGTTCTCAGGCCAGGAGTGTGCTTGCATTCTCCAACTTAACTTCGACAAAAATTGTCCTTGCAGCTTGGTTCAAGTATCTTCTGTATCAGCAGCTGTGATTTTAAAGTAGATTAAATGTTTGTTTGTCCAAACACGTCCAACAACAAAAAAAAGAGGTTTTCCTCCCTTTGTTGTAAAAATGTTTTTTCCTCTTAACTCATTTTCACATCAGCAGCAGTAATGTCTGACTGGCTCCTTTTGAGTATTATATGAACAAGTCAGTACAGCTGACAGCCACAAAAAGGAGAGATTTCAAAAGTTGGTTGATACAAGAAATCTTCAGGGAAAGAATGAGCTGAACCTTTCAACTACACAACGCCGAAGCTGCATGTTGAATCAGGAGGGAATCGGGGTATGTTTGATCACAAAAGAGAATAATTGGAAAGGAGTGAAGTTGATCAACAATTCACATGAGGAATCAGCGAGAGACCACATCCATGCTCAGGCAGAGAATTTATGGAACCCTCTTTCACAGAAACACACAATCAGAGGCACTTTTGTCTCTATAATAGAGGCCTTTTTTTTATTAGAGATGGTCTGATTTATGGTGGTGTTTTGTCGGATTTATTTTTCCTCTTTTATTTCAGACAATGTTTAGAATGACAGTTATTATTACTGATGTCTTCTCTCTTGCTCTTAAAGTCAATAAATATGGTAAAAAAAAAATGAAAGAAAGAAAAAAATGTTAATAGGATACACAGAGTAAACAGACTTTATAGGAACTGACAGGGTGGCATGGAAAATGGAAGTAAATAAGAAATGTAAATTAAGAGACAAAAATGTGTCACACTTTGTGAAAGAACAAGTATGTTATATTAAATTTAAAGGCCCTTAAATTGCATTAATTGACAGATTCAATTAAAAAAAGGAGGTGGGGGCACTTTTACCCACCTAATGAAAATGTGATTCTCTTTGTCATGAAAAAAAGCTGTTTAGGTGTTTTTATTAATAATTAGGCTATGCTCCTGTCGGTTGCTGTCTGATGAATGAGCTGTGCTGATTGGTTGGTTTACCGAGAAGCAGCATCTCCATGGAGTCACTGGCAGAAGTTATCAGAGTTTATCCTTACAAGGAGCACATTTATAAGTGAATGATAAGTGATTGAGCTCAAATAAACTCAGTTCAAATCTGGTGAACAAAGATAACAGTGATTATTCCTAAAACCAGTAGTTACTCCTCCTCCTTGGCTGATGCCCATGGGGACTTAAAGCAACAATACCGAGGTAGAAGTTCAGAGATAAAACCGAATTTGAGGTTGACTGCACATCTATTTGACATGCTATAATGTCTTATTTAACTGTGCCGAGGTAAAACCAGTTTTAAACTTCATGGGACCTTTTAAAGCATGAAAAAATCCTAAAGGAAAGCCCGAGTGTGGCGATGTCAGAGCCAGGTCAAACGAAGAACAAGAAGCAAAATTGCATTAGTTCTTTTTCCTTTGTTTGTCATTTTTACATAGAGCAATGAAGAAATGGCATGAATGAGCCGTGAGTGGTAATGCAAATGAAAAAATTAATAATTCTGTTTTAACAATTCCCTATTTCTAATGATGCATTTTCCACTGTTTCCTTTTCTACCCCCAGAGATATTAGTAGGAGAAAAATAAAAATATTATCAGTGTCAGGGCTGTGCACAGACTTTTTTTTGGGGGGCGTGGGGGGTTTAAGTTAATATAAACAACGTAATAAAACATGTATTACCCACAGCACCACTTGCTTTAATTGCATAGTTCTTTTATTTCTACAACTATACATTTACAGAAATACTTAGCTTTGATTTTTTTTTTCTTGCTTTTTTTTTTCTATGCATGAAGAATATCAAGACAGCAGCTGAGTCTGAGCTGTTCCTAAACCAGCAGATCCACGTAACAATAATTCTTCTTTACAGCTCTGACTCTGTGGACTACCTGGTATCTAATATCCAGGCCTGGGATTCAGTGGGCCAGGTATGCGCCACATCAGTTTGGCTACACGGATTTTTCTGCTGTGTTGACAAAGACACTATTTCATACAAGAACAGCTGACAAAATTGCCCCATTAGGTCCTTTATTGGGGTACCAAAGCATGATATACCTCTCCCATCCTCCTGCTGCTCCTTTTGCACACACATCAGCATAGAAGGGCAAGGACTTCAGCGATGTCAAAGAATTTGAACTCAAATCCAATTTCTGCAGACAATTTTTCAATCAAGTAAAAAAGCTAACCGTTAATAAAGGTCAAAGGGTCAGGTGCACGAGCACCACATTGAATCTATTTGTGCACGAGGAAGGAAAAAGTGTCCGCAGAACAAAGAGTGGGATATGGTCTTGGAAAAAAGAAAAAAGATACAATTCAGTGACTGAGATTGAGGTTTTTTTTTTTTATTGTGTTTTGTGTCCTCTTACGTGTGTTGTGTGTATTTATGAGGCTGAGGAGAAACTGCTCTATGTTGGTGATGATGAATGAACCAACTGTTGTTGGCCAGTTCAAGTGGTACATTACTCAGAGCAAAGGCCACACAGACAAGGATAGTGAGCATTCATGATCCATATCTGTGTGTAATAAAACTAACCAAATTCTTCTACTTCTATCTTTTTTTGTAAATCTAAGCAGACTGAAAATGTAAGTAACAATCAAACATAAATGATGGAATTATCAGGCAGTGGAACAATGCCCCATTAGTTGAAGCTTTTACAGTTGTGCAGCTCCACCACCATCCCTGTTTTGTCCCTCTTTATGCTCTTTTAATTACATGGGAGGTATGTGTGTAAGATGCTAACTGACTCACCATTGGCATAACGTCTGAGCTGCCATTACATCATTTTAAAGATGGTGATTGCTATTTCATGTATTTGCTTTAACAAAAGAACCTACACAGTTAATGGGAAGAGCCCAGATTTAGTAAACTGGGTACATTATCTTTTTTCATGGGCACAGATGCAGCCAGCTTCTACTGTTTTCTTTTGAATGTGACAAACAGCAGGCTTTATTAGGTTGTTGAAATAATGGGAAAAGAGTTTTTTTTGTTTTTCATCTTGACAACGTCTTTCAAAGGTTTGAATCAAAGCAGCTGGATTTATTTGCCTTTGTTGTTGAGGATGTTTCACCTTCCATTCCGAAGGCTTTGTGAATTTTTCTTCATTCTTCTTCTTTTTTGTCCACTCTGGTGACACATTGATCATAGTACAAATGGTTGCAAAACTGTGAATAATAAAAAAAGATAGGCTATTATTTCATGCATGACCTTGTTAATCATTTATGATTTTATTATATCCTCATAGTTGCTTCTTCTAGACAGTATTGTCACATTTAGCTTTTGTTTGATTTGTTGCTTGATTGCTTTTTCCCCCCTTGCCAATCATGCTGTCCTCTTCTCTTTTCCCTCGACCCCTGATTGCTCCATCCTGTGCTCCACCTCCTCACACCTGATCTCCATTTTCCCAAGCAGTATTTAAACATCTGCTCTCACTGGCTTCCTTCTTCTTAAACAAAAATGTTAGGAAGCCAGGTTTTTGGGTTCTGTGTGGCTTCCAGTCTCTCTTTCCTTTTTCACAGCTTCCCACCAGAGGGAGCTAGGGAGCTGCAGGTCCTGGAAGGCGGACCAGCAGGTGCAATTGGACACACCTCCAAATCATCTAGGCTCATCAGCCCAAGCATAAGAGGAGCCAGTCGCCATGCCTTTGGTGCCTGGGTGTTAAGATGTTTTGGTAATGCTGAGTCCTCATGTGTTTTTGATTACCTCCTTGAGTCTACCTTTAGGTTTCTGCTCTGTGGCTTCCTGGATCCAGCCCTTTGTGCCACTTCTGGTTCCCTTTGTGCCTCCAAGACACTGCAAAGATCTCTGGTTTCTCCTCCATGACTGGCAATACTCCGCTCCTGTTCCTCGTTGTCAGCCCTGTGTAATCTGTCTGCTCTCCAACATACTCACCATCCTACAAGCTCCCTTCAGAACACAAGACTCACTAATCCTTGATCCAACGCTCCCCTGGATTCCCCACACAGACTCAAACCCTGTTCTCCACTCACCTCTGCCTGGCACATTTATCATCACCACCAATAAGATCTCACCTCAACAACTGCATCCAGTTTCAATGTCCAAGTTCTCACCGTTCTCCCAATCTGCTTCCAGTGTTCCTGATTACCCACGCCACGCAGTCTTCCTGGACCACGACAGTTATTCATTTATCATTTTTTAGTACAATAAACCTCATTAACTTTTCATCTGCCTCCTGAGTGTTCTGCCTGTGGGCCAAACATATACCTACAACCATGCCAAGACTTGGCACTGACTAGCTTTCAGTGAATTTTAATTAGCAAAGCGTGCAAAGGGTCACACAGACCCAGGTCCATTTCTTAGGCACAACCTTGGGTTAAAAGCCACTGACCACACACCAGTACACAGTCCAGCTTCACTGAACTGACCAGTCACTAGTGTTGACTGGTCCTCACCAGTTTCCAATCTATTCTTCTGCCCAGAACTTTCGTCATAGCTCAAGCCAGGGAGCAGACAGTAGAACCTCTGCATGGTCTCTTTCTCTTCCCTCTCCCCCCTCTTATAACCCCATGTTACACAACACAACTGCAACTGGAGCAAAACAAAGCAACACAGATCTGTTGTTCACAATAACACCAAAGACAAGCATCTCAACAAAGACACAGAGCTCTTTAAGTCAGTCTCAAGCCATGTACCACTGCATAATCCAACAATAACGCAAAACAAAGTAAGAGACTCACCCAGAGTAAGTGACAAAGGTTCTTCCAGCAGCAGTGCACCTCCCGGCCAAAAGCAAACACCCGATCCACGTCCCTCAAGGCTACAGGGTAAAGCTGGCAGATAATCTCCCAGAGGTGTGCACTCCATGACAGGAAAAAAGGCATAGACGATGTCAGCAGAGTCGTCGTTCACTGAATTTTAATCAGCAATGCATGAAAAAGGTCACAACGTACACCTCAAGCTGAAATGTGACAATGACAAAAGATTAATTGTGACACATTAATTTTAAGGATACAGGACAGAATATCTTAACCAAAACATCTGAATATGCAGAGCCCAGTCCCTCCTGGTGACATTAGCGTCCCTATTTCTTCTAGTATGCCAGGTTAAGACACTATGATCACTCAGATACAGTAAAAGAGTATACTACTACGACTCAATATGATTCATGACTTAATGACACTAATGCAGAATTAATAAACTTCAATCACAGGATCTTTAAAGGACCTTGGTGTCTAAAAATAAAACTCCCTGTGCTCCTCTTCAGTGGTGGCATTTAGGTCTTAACTGTAGTTTGTTAAAAGTACATTATGGCGGAGACCAGTTCACTCTTGCGTCGCTGCAAGCCTTTGTTTTCACATGACACGTGTTTTTTCAGACGAACTCTCCTGGGCGCTCATTTCTGAAACTGTGGAGTACTAAAACGTTTAGATACAGAAGCCAAAAATGTCATACACCCCAGATAAAATCTGATTTATAAAGCTGCGCATATGCACAGATAAAGTTTGCGCAAGTACATTTGCCACACCCTCTACACTCCTGCATTCTACCATAAACAGTCAATGTAAAGGACCTTGTAAATACTTTTGCATATAAATATGCCTCCTAATCAACGGAATTTCACGCAGAATAATTGCAACCAAGGACACTGAAGTAAATGTGCTTTTGGGGTGAGGTGTATTCCAGAAAAAACCTTTTATCTGGTGGTCACTGCAGTGGCATCATAAAAGAAAATCAAGAGATTGTCAAGATATGTTACAGCCATAAACCAAGAAAGTTCTATGGAGAGATCGGCCCCAGAAGTTACACAAATTGGTTGGAGATGAAGCTGGAGGCAAAGAGGAGACAGGCATGCCAGTGTCACTGAGTGTGTCATCTACAGTTGGGGACCTGGGCACCCTTGGACCCCATTGGATGCACAAATAGCCTCCATATTTGGTATGGTCAAGGTGTGTGGCGGAGATGGAGGGAGACATGGATTTGGCACAGACCAGAGAGGAGACTGGTAAAATACAGTTTTCTGTTTATGAAATGTACAAATAGAATATTTAAACAAGAGCTTGTGAAAGGGCACAGTGGTCCTCATGTTGGGGGTAGGAGGCCAGGTGGGACAGTAATGACATTCCTCACTGCCACGTTGCACAGAACTCCACACACCATTGTGATTTTGCTATCCATTGTTGGTTGTACAGCAGTCTGGAGGTCGATGGCTCACTCCATAATGCACAGATCAACAAGTTAGATATGACATTAAATTAAATTAAATTTCACCACCTCCTCATCTGCGTTGCCAGTTTCCCCCAGTCTCCAAAATGTTTCTATTCAAGGTTCAGAATTTGCAACAGTTGCTTGGCTCCAACAGTACTTTGCAGGTTGTGGTTCTTGAGCCTTGTATTTATTTATTTATTTTTTATTCATTAACCTTTATTTAACCAGGAAATAATCCCAGCACAATAGGTCCACATAAAGTACATACAATAACAAAACAAATGTAAAACATTTTAAACATTTTGGTAAATCACCACATTACATTCTAATCACCAACTGCATTCAGTAAGAGGACATGCATATACACTAGTCAAAAAAACTTCTTGATCCTAGCTTTAAAATCTTCCATATTTGAGAGGGTAATCCAATTTAAGATGACTCTGTAGCTTGCACCAGGACAAGGGGCGAATGCTTTGAAGACACTTTCCCCAAAGACAATCCGGGTACGAGGAATATTGTACATTATCAATCTATCGTGCCTGAGACTACAGCTTTTAGTATTGATTTTAGGAACCAAGAGAGAACATAAGTAAGGAGGTAAATCACACAGGATAGCCTTATAAAGAAAACAATACCAATGTTCCCATCTACGATTTTGCAGTGGAGGCCAGCCAACACTCTCTTACAAAGTACAGTGATGAGTGTAAAATATGCTTAGAATTAAATGTAGTGCCATTTTTGGAAAGTTACAGCGACATACTGGTTTAAATAATATCTTTCTGTCAGTCCATTGAATTGAAATCATCAGATCACCCCCACTTCCAGTCACCTCAAGTGTGTCCCAAGTTCTGTCCTAGGGCTCCTGCTCTTCATTATATACATACTCCCTCTTGGTTTAATTTTCCACAAACATAACATTCACTTTCATTGCTATGCAGATGATGCCCAGCTCTACATTTCTTCAAAATCCAACTCCACTCTTCCTCCCTCATCCCTTACTGATTGCCTTCTTGAAATAAAATCTTGGTTCACCTACAACTTCCTGAAGTAAATAATAAGTCCAAAATGTTACTTATCGGCACCGAATCCACTCTAGCCATATCCAACAGTTTTGCACTTTCCATTGACGACTCTTTCATTTCTCCCTCCCTTCAGGTTAGGAGTCTGGGTGTCATCCTTGATAGCACACTCTCTTTCATGTCACACATCAACAGCATAACCCGGTCAGCTTACTTTCATCTTTGCCAAATCAATCCCCTGCATCCGTTTCTCACTCCTCATAAAGCTGCCATACTGGTTCACAGTCTTGTCACCTACTGCAACTCCCTTCTATTTGGTCTTCTGCAAAAAAACTCTCCACAAATTACAACTTGGAAAGAATTCTGCGGCACGTATCATCACCAGATCTCCATCCTCCTGTCATATCAGTCCAGTTCTGAAGGATCCTGGCTACCAATGACTTACAGAATTCAATATAAAATATTAACTCTTCAGCCACTCTGCCCCTCAACTATGGAATTCCCTCCCACCGGACCTCTGCATTTTTATTATATTTCAAATCAAAACTAAAAACTCATCTGTTCAGGCTCTCCTACTTTTGCTATACAAAAAGCCTGCATTATTGTATAGCCATTGTTAGTTTTTATTTTATAGTTTTTGTACCTGATTTTATCTGTACATTGACCTTGAGTGTCAGAAAGGTGCCTATAAATAAGTTTTTATTTTTATTTTTTATTATTCTTATTGTTCTTATTATCATCATTAAAAGTACTGTCAGAACAGCAAAAGCCCTCACCTTCCTTCACTTTAGTTTATAAATGTACATTTATAAACATGGATAAACGGAGTGGCCACATACCTTCCAGCTCCCTCATATCTTCTCTCCACCACAACTGTGTTTAAAATAGTATATTCTTAAATTAATTCTTTGACAAATTAACATTTTCTTGTTTCTTAATTCTTACAGACGGCACATATCAAGGCTGTGTTTATATTGATACATTTCTTGGAGTTGTGATATGTCGGAGGTTAAAAATGCTTTTTTGTAGTTTAGAGAGACAAATATGTCAGGGTGATTGATCACAGACATGACTGTGTTGCTTAAGAGGTAATTGTTTCTGGTTTATCCATCCAGTTATACCACTAAGGTTGCTTGAGAGGGTTCATCTGAGCAGAAAAGGTCTTTAAACTGGGGGGAGGGAAAAGTTTTACAAAAATGGAAACCTCGTATAATGTCTAAGAGTAAGCACTCATACATACTGTAATTCAGTTCAATAATACTTAAAACCCTTAAAGGGAAATTAAATTGTACCTTTTTATTTTATTAATTATTTCTTAATTTGTGATCTGTTTTTGTGGTTGAGTGAAGACCATGTCATGCAGTAATTTTTGCGTATTTTCCATTGTGTTTTCTCGATATAGCTGTTTGTGTCAATGAGCGTGCATCAGGCGCTTTCATCACAAGGTGCGAGATGTGTGTGAGGCATCTTACATTATTGATTTATTGCTGTGTTATGCACATGTTGCCCCTCCTGGCAATGTGTTCCCTGAGGGCCAAAGGATTGTAGATGAGGGGCAGCAAGCCTTTGCTGGAGGCTCTAAATATTTCAGAGACCCATTTTCATTTGTATAATGGGAATTATCCAAGTCACTAAATCTAATTAGAGGGAAGGTGTGAAGTTGACTATCCCTCCACCACCTCTCATTAGCTGTTATTACATTCTAAGGCTGTATTGCTGAATGTTTTAAGAATCTATATTCTGTAACTATCACAGTTAAGCGTGAATATTAAATTACAAAGTTGCATTCACAATTATTAACAACAAAGGTTTCCTGAGAAGAACTATGTTTTCAAGTCTGTCAAGGTTATAGGCAGATTTATATCAGGGTCTCGACCAATTCTACAGGAAGTTCTATGTGACAGAGACGAGTCCCTGCCTTGGGTTAAGGTATTTCAAAGGGGCCTCAAAAATCTGCTGGGTGTGGGTTGGTATTGCTCACTGTGTATGTTGTAGACATTAGTTTTTCAGCTCTTTCTTTCTTCCAAGTTTGTCTTTTTATTCATTGCAACTATTTTGTCTATGATCGCGATCCTTGCTGTGCTTGCGAACACTACAAAAGGCAAACATAGCAACCATTTCGTATTCTTTTTTCCTTTTCTATTGGCAGTTGCTAATTTTTTTTTAATCTCTCTGCACTTAACTAAATTAGTATTCCATATTGCTTTTCTTTGGTGTTGGTTGTGTCTTTGAGCCATCCAACCAACTGTTCGACCATCCATCAATCTTTACTTTGGGTTGCAGGAAAGGCAGCCTAAGCAGAGAAGCCCAGACCTCCATCTCTCCGGCTACCTTCTCTAGCTCCTGCAGAAGAATACTGAGCCAGATGGCTTTTCTCAAGGCAGCTAAGAAATATAATTCCTCCAGCATGTTTCAGCCCCTCTGCTTGTTTGGATGTGCTGAGTGCAGGTGCAGCTTCCTTGGGAAGCATCCAGGAACCATCTTTACTAGATGTCCGAATCACAGTCCTCTTGATGTAGAGCCCCCCCCCTTTTTTAAATAACTTAACTTCACACCCTATATTTAAGCAAAAGTCCAGCCACACTACAGAGGAAATCCATTTTAGACGCTTGTTTTTGCAATCTCATTCTTTCAGTCACTACCCAAAGTTCATGTATGAGGTTCGGAATATAAATTAACCTGTAAATGGAGAACTTCGCCTTTTGGCTCAACTCTCATTACTACCAGTTGATCTCCTGTTTCATTCTTCCATCAATCATGAACAAGACCCCAAGATACTTTGACTCTTCCACTTGAGCCAACACCTCAATCCTGAAAACCTGAATAGGGCATTCCAACCATTTCTGTCTGAAAACTGCAGTCTCAGATTTAGGGGTGCTCTCTGTTTTTGACATTATCTGCAGTATGGTAGTAAATTTCATCTTTTATTGTGCCCATTAAACAAACATCTATACAACATACCTATGCCTTCTACGGAAATTACCCCTGCAAACACACTGACGGCTTGCTTTTTTTCATTTTGTGCTGATTATATTAACATAAATGGCAAATGAGCATCAACTGGCTGATTTGAATAAATCCATTCTAAAAAAAGAAAAAGGGAATTTACAAAGAAAAATGTGTGCACATATTATCCTTAAATATGTATGTGTGTACTCTGTAAGTAGAAAAGAGTTTTATTACAAGGCATTCTCTTGTCTTTGTGATTCATCAGACCTTCCATTTAGTTCAGAAAAAACTTGAGTTACGCTTCTGCTGTATTACCTCTAAATCTTTTAATGTTATGAATTTCTAGGGGGTTGTGGGTATTATGGGCCTTGTAACGTAACCGTTGAAATAATCAGGTTAATGTTTTTATTGCTCTGATTTGCCGTTTTGTTTTTACAATCCCTGTTGCCTTTTTTCTCCCCTCTGGCAGAGACGCCATTTAACCAGGACAATGGTTTGACATTGTCCTGTGACTGCAGGACTGTGACTGACTGCAGCGCAACAATTAGAGATTCAAATTTTGCTGCTTTTATTCAGTTTTCCATCTCATGATTTACACTCTCTCTCCGTATTCATGCTCAAGCTCACTTGACCACCGCAGCTTCATGTGCCTGTGTATTCTCTCTGAAGAGCTCTCAGCTGCGGGCATGAATGGCTGAGTTTGAATGTTATGTTTACAACTGATGACTATTCCTGAGGAATAGTCTGAGAAAGCAGGTTATATGCAAAATCTGAGAATGTTGTACCTGAACTCAGGGATACTCTCAGTATTCTGTTTCACAAAGAGAGGTAACTTGAATCCTGAGCAAGAGGGTTCAGTTAAGCCTGTTTAAGAAACCAACATAGCTCTTACTCAGTCTGTTACTGCTATAACTGACTCTGTGAACTAAACCTGGTTGTGAGCAAGTTTCTATCTGTCTAGTCCCCTTCATAAAGCTGACTTGTGTTCAAGTTAATCAAATACTCAATCTTATGATGCACATTTTAGAGAATTGTAACGTTTGCCTTGTGAAAGCATATTCAAATAGATGGTTTATCGGAGTGCAATCGCCACTTCTATTTGCGATACCCTGCTGAATTATTACCATTAGAATGTATTTATTTTTTAATAATAATAATACATTTTATTTGTGTCGCCTTTTGAGGTCACTCAAGGACACTTTACAGTATAAAAACACGATAAAATAAATAAAACAACAAAGAGCACAACATTAAAACCACAGGAAATAAAAGTGCAGTTATGGACCGTATGCTGCCTGAAACAGGTGAGTTTTGAGTCTGGATTTAAATTGAGGCAAAGAGTCAATATTACGGATGTCACAGGGTAATGACTCCCAGAGTTGTGGGTGCTGAGGCGGGCAGAAGGGACAGAGAGGTGAAGGGATGAGGAAGACCTCAGGGAACGAGAAGGGATGGCAACATGAATCAGATCGGACAAATAGGGTGGGGAAAGGTTATGGATAGCCTTGAAGGTAATAAGGAGAATTTTGAATATGATCCGGAGTTTAACTGGGAGCCAGTGAAGCTGATGGAGGATGGGGGTGATATGGTGAGAAGAGGGGGTCCTGGTGATAATACGAGCTGCTGAATTCTGGACCAGTTGAAGCTTATGGAGGGATTTGTGGGGGACACCAAAAAGAAGTGAGTTACAATAGTCAAGACGGGAGGTGACGAGGCTGTAAACCAGGATGGCGGCAGTGTGGGGGGTGAGGGGAGGAGCGGAGGCGGTTAATGTTACGTAAATGGAAGTACGCAGACCGGGTAATGTTATTGATATGAGCACTGAAAGATAGTGAGCTGTCGAGGATGACAGCCAGACCCTTAACCTGAGGGGAGGGGGAAACTGTGGAACCGTCAATTGTCAGAGAAAAACTGTTAATTTTGCAAAGGGTGGCTTTGGTGCCAATAAGAAGAAGTTAAGTTTTATTGCCATTAAGCTTGAGGAAATTTGCAATGAAGCAAGATTCAGGATATTCAGGATGTGTCTAATCAGCCTTGGACAAGCCCTGACACACACACATAATCTGTGGATATAAATGATCTTTTCAAGGCGAAAATGGAGAGCTGATGACCATCCTGATGTGGGTCACAGCCATCACAGTCATCCCTCAGTTGCTTGATCACATTTTATTACCTTATGTTTGTCTTTTTACAAGACTGTTACAATCTTACGATCAAAAGTTCCGACTGCATTACGAAAAACACTGATTCTCATATTAAGATAAGAATATAAGATAAGAAACCGTTTGAACCAAGCACACACCCATTACTTACATCACCTACATTTTAAATGTTATTATGCCCTGACATTCCAGCATTGTAGCTCTGCAACATATTCATGCAACATTTCATCACTCTTTCCCAAACCATCTTACCATCCTAACATTTTCTGATACGAGTCTGCACTTTAAATAACACTGACTTAACACCAATGTCAACAACAATACAGCCGTTCTGCACATTTTGGTTTAAGCCCAGTGTGCAACATCTTGAAATCAGTGATTTGTTGGAACTGAAACAAATAACTGCAATTATTTAGATTTTTTTTTTTTTTCCAGTTTGGTCATCAAATATGTTGATTAGTTCATACCTCTTTAGCAGGAATAAAAGCACTTGGCCCAGAAGCCAGTGATCGAGGTACTTCAACTCCTTCTTCCTGGAAAATATGAAAGAGACAGGGGAAAGCACCGAGTCAGGTAACAACTTACTACCCCATCACTCAATCACATGCATTTGGTGTTTTTTTTCTGGAACATGGCAGGCTAATAGTTTATTTTTCCATCTTCTTCAGCTCGCCACTGCCACATTTCAGTCAATAAAAGGATTAAACATTAGGCAACAACCTGTTTGGAAAATTCGAAGACAAATTTAAAATTACGTACAAACCCCTTAACTCGACTAATTTTGCGCGAAGCAGCTGTTGATGTAACTTCGATAAGAAATAGACCATAAAATGCGTCAAACTCACCAACATCTGAAGCCCCGAAGCACCTACAATGTTAAGCCACCGCTTGTTACTTCGATACAAAGTTAAACGAATGTACGTGAAAACACTCTGGTCTTTTAATTTTAGTTTCTAGAAGCTGTGGAGCCGTTAAAGGAGTCGTGGGGGGTGTGTGTCTGCTGTTTTTCAGGGCGCTGAGAGGAGGAGGTGTGTCCGGACAGATTACTTGTGCTCACCGCAGCAGAGTCTTGCATCACCCCTATGAGAGTGTCTGATGAAATATCCAGCAGTGGGGTGGTAATATAAAGTACATTAAGCTGCAATGTTGCAGTGACTATAAATCAGTTACTTAAAATGTCTTAAAACAATAAAAAATAAATAAACAGGTAGAAGTGTAATACATTTCATATTTATTATTATTATTACTGTTGTTGTTGTTATTATGGAGTAGAGAAAGTCGTCGATGACCACCGTTACCTGCGCGGTCCGCAGCAGCTCTGCGACTCTCAGCCGGACCTCCTGTAACGGACATGACTTGGACAACCGAAGCAGATGCAGGAGCGTTTTTTTACTGAGCCGCATAGACTCGGACCGATCCGAGCCCGAACACACCAGGAGCCTCTGACGGAGCTCCTCCAGAGCCGCCGCCCGCTCCTCCTTATCTCTGCTGCACAGCTGCTCTAAGCTTTTCGCCGTCGCACCAGCTTCGGCCTCCGAGTCGCACTGACCGCCGGATCCGGACACCTTCCTCGGTTTGTCCTCTTCTCTGCTGTCCGGACAGGTCAGGCTCACCGTGGGATTACTGGCCATGTTCCGGTCGAGTGAGACGCTGGGCTAAAGATAGCTCAACTGCTAATAGTAGTCTTAAGCATTAGTTTGGTTTGGTTTAATTTTGTTTGTTAATAAAGACTGTGTTTTGTCGTAATTGGCAGATCAATCATCCGCTCCTGTGATCAGGTTCTAAACAGCTACTTCCTTCTTCTCGCCGACAAGACTGCCGGTTAGCTCGCTGTTAGCCTAGCTGCTGTTAGCGGACGCCGTGAGCCGTTTTTGACAGCACATTTGTGAGATTTTCTCTCACAAACACCAAGACACATATGCTTCTACAATAACCGGAGTCGCAGTGCCGCCAAATTTGTTTAAACGTTTCTTGTACGAGGCACCAAAACAGTTTTCAGTGGTTAGTCGCTGCTTCTGTTTTGGGTTGCGGAGACTCGTAACTACGTCATTGTGACGTGTAAGAAACTCTCCAATATAAACTTTATATAAATGTGCATTATATCTTAATTTGCTTGTTAATAATTAAGTTAATTCGTTAACATTTTACATAAAGCAAACATGTGATATTTCATTTGTTGATTTACTCAGGGATCCCGTCTTTAGGCTCCAGTCCATGTGTCTACCCGCTTCACAGCATGTGGAGCCCTCAATGGCCCTGGGCTCTCATAATTAAAATACCCCCCACCCCTCTCACTTTTCATCTGGTAAATCCTCAAATAATTTGGTCTGGTGGCTCCCTTTGGTTAATTTATCTATAATGTGGTCAATATTTTGCATGTAGTTTTAGATGATTTCTTTTCAGTATAATTTTGGCTTTAATTGGTCAGTGTACCATTCTGTGCTTTTCTGTTTTTATGACTGTTTTGCAACTTTTATAGTCGTTTTGGAACTTTGCAATAATGTTTTGTCACAGACAATAAAAAAAAGAAAGTAAAATAAAATAAATTCTTTTTTGTTTAATTCATCCCTATACCATTCTGGTTTTTCTTTGTTGTAATTTTATCTCCTCTTTTTGGCTGTTGCCTCATTTGTTCATTTTTATTCAGTTAGTGTTGGTTGTGTTCAGTTCCATGGGTCTTTTTTAATATATTATACATATTATTCAACTTATTTCTTAGCTTTTGTTTATAGGCCAGTTCAGTAATTTGCCTCATTTGTTCAGTGATTTTTGCATAGTCACTAAACAGGCTCATTCACAAGGGTCCTCCTCCATCTGTACAACAACTTTCTTTTTACCTGCTCCTCATTTGCGGTCAGTATGTTCTGTATGATTAGTTTGGCAGAAGTTTTTTTCTGCCCTCTCCTTCCTGACACAACCAGGACTTGAATCTGGACATCCCACAAGGTAGGCATAAGAGCTAGAGGGGCATTTGCATTACTGTCTGTAATGCAGTTAATAAACTTAAAAGAAAAGGTAATGTTCTTAAAGGTTCCCCCTGTAAAAGTAATTTTTTAAATTACATTAATCCCATTTTGAAACAAATTAATTATGCAGCCTACAAATCTGGAATTTTTAATAATGTACCAGACTCTAAAGAAATATCTCAAATTTATGAATAAATCTTTAGTTTTATTACTAAATTGACAGAAGAGTAGATGAAATGATCATTTTTAAACAATGACTTTTCTTGTCAATTAACCATTGATCATTAAAGTATGGGGTCATTTACTTGCTTTTTCTGTCCAGTTTGTGTTCAGCTTTACATTGTGCGCATAACTAACCAATTTTCATCTTTCACAAGAGAGGGACTTGGCATTTTGAATTTGCACAGATCATTGCCACGTGGGATGTTTTTTCACACTGAAATTCCATCTTGCTCACTCTCAAAGTCTTCATGTTTTAATGGTGTCAGTGAATTTAAACACATTAAGACCTTTTGATCCACAGACCTAACACTTTGGACCTCCTGACTATAAGAATATTCTGTTTTTATGCAGCTTCATAATGAATAAATGGAAGCTGTATACATCTCTGTGCAATTCTGTGTATGTGCATTTGCTCTTATCTTCATCGGGCATATAATAGTTTCACAATTTTGTTTACTTCCTGTACCACTTTTATTTAGGAAAATAGACATCACCGGTGTATCCTTCTTGTCAGACATAAATCTTATATTAATTTAGGTGTATATAATATATCATAACTTATTTTGTGGAGGTGGGGGTTAATAGAAAAGATATATAAGAACTGAGGGATAGAGGGAAGGACGACAGAGGATGATAGAAAACACATGTTTCATTTGACACGACACAGGTGTTTTGGACAGTTCCATATCATACTAATGACAAATTAAATCCTTCATTATACTGTCACCATTTCCCTATGAGGGAAGACTTTTATTAACAAACACAGGCTGGATTTGGAGGATGTCACTCAGAGCACAGATGCACAAATCACATGGTCCCCATGACATCTGGCAGGTTGTGTCCCAGGAGACTCAAAGGAAGAACAGTGGGGAGGGGAGGGAGAGGTGGGAGGAGAAAAAAGATGGTTTGGAGATTTTGCAGAGTTCAGGGTAGAAGCAGAAGTCCAGGTTCACATACGCACACGGGTCCCTCTTCAACACTTAACTGAAAGTTAAGTTTGTGTGTGTGCACATGGGTGGGTGTGTAGATGTATAGAGGAGAGCAGGATGAGAGTCCTCAGACGATTTTGTTCTCCAGCAAGGCGATCCTCTTCGACATATTCTCTAGTAAGGTTTTGTCAAGGGAAGAAAAAGGAAAAACAGTGAATCAAACAAACAATGTGGCAAAATCATGAAAACGCTTCATCCCATCATTCAGTATAAAAGGATATATTTTTTTGTCAGTGCCTGTATGGCATCTTCTACTTTCTTCTGGAATTTTACAAGCGAGTCACATTCACAAGGGTCCTCCTCTGTGGGATAAAAAAAAAAATATGTGTATATAATAATAAAGATTTACTTAACAAGTCTGTGTGATGATAATAATACGAATATATATCATGCTTGTCTTTGATGGAAACATTTTACCTTCACAAATGTTAATCTGTAGTTTCTTGGCAATCTGGGTCATGGTCTTGAAGTCGGCAGTGTAGAAGTAGTGCTCTCCAAGCGGTTCAGATGCAATCTCTTTCAGCTCATTCTCAACTGCATTTCCCACTCCAACAGCATACATCTTAAAGCCTGTCATATGCATATATATATAACCAGGGAGTGTAGAGAAAATAACTTAAAAAAACAAAACAACATATTTAAAAAAGCATATTTTTGCTCTCCAGCTTACCATTTTCTTTTGCTTTCCTGGCAGCATCTCCGATATAATCCTGGCTGCGTCCATCAGTGAAGACAATGCCCACCTTAGTGACTCCAGGCCGGGCACCCTGACCAGGACCGAAGCTGCTGTCTGTCAAGTAACGCAGCGCTTGGCCTGTCATGGTTCCCCTCTCCATGTAAGCCATCTTCTTCACAGCATCTTTCAGGTCTTTCTTGTTGTTGAAGCGCCCAAGGGGAAACTCCTGTTATGAAGAAGAGTCAGCACATTGATGAGAGAGGGAAACAAGCGGCTTATTTACAGGCGTCCTTGTAAATTAATCACTGACTCGTACCTGTCTGACAGAGCTAGAGTACTGGACAAGTCCAACATGAGTCTTGCTGTCAGAGACATCCAATTTGTCAATGATCTGGTTGATCCACTTCTTGACCAGCTCAAAGTTCTCAGGTCGGACGCTCTTGGAGCCATCGATCAGAAACACCACATCTGTTGCAGCGTTGCTGCAAGCTGGTGATGTCAACAAATGTCAACACACAACAGAGGACGATGAAGTGGTTGGACAATGGCCGAGCTTTGACCAATACTTTCAAACACAAACACACGCACAGACTCACACACACTTACCACTGCAGCTGCGACCATCATCCATGAGGGTAAAGCCATCTTTGCAGGCACACTTGTATGATCCTGGACTGCTGATGCATACCTGCTCACAGTCATGATCCCCAGTGGCACACAGGTCCGACACTGTGATTGTGCGTGTATGTAGAACACACATACACACAGTTGTATACACAGAGGTACACAGACACACACAAAGAAGAGGGGCGGTGGGTGGTTGGGGTTAGGAGGAGAAATTAAACTGTCAGGTTGAAAAACAGGAAAATCTAGCACAGATTTTTTAATGATCCACTGTAACCTGCAGCTTGGTCTCCACAATTTATTAATGCATGAAAGGCGATGCATGATTCCAGAGGATCCTTAAAACAAACAGGTGGAAAATATTGGAGTAGCCATATATGAGCAAAATCTAATTTGTTTTCTGTTCCGTTTCTAAATGTGGTACTCAGGCTCGTCCAATTACAGTCCAACACTGCCATCATGCAGCTCTGCCCTTGGATGAAACATCTGCAGTGAGACTGGCTGCTGCAGAGTGAGCAGCAGACAGAAGTGAAAACTGCTGCAGACGGAGAGTGCTAAAGGGCAATGCTAATTAGAGGCTTTAATGACTGTCATTAATGGATTGGTAATTACAGATAGATCAGTCTCGCCTCCCAATTATCAGAGAGTTGACTGAAGAACAGTGGCAAGTCTTCTTCCAAGAGATTGTTTCTGCCCTAATGTCCTCATGCACTGCGGATTCTAAGTAATTTTAAATGACTGGATGAATATACTGCAATCTTGTTGAGTCGGAACAGAGGACAAAGGCAGGACACAATAAACTGGAATAAAAGATGACTGTCCTTACACCTTACCCTCCCTGTATTGGGGCCAGCAGACACTTCTCCACAGAGACGAAGGCGTAGAGAATGACTGTCCCACTCATGACTTGTTTTGCATCTAGCCTTGACTAATGTCTGTTTACTGCTGCCACCTCTGTCTCATCCTGCAAACACAAGTAACTCACTTCCTCGTATCTTCCCTCTTACCACAGAAGGCCTCCTGGAACTTCTTGGTGAGTTTCTCAATCACGCTGTAGCTCTCTACGTAGTCCACATGATCGTCCAGAGGATCACTGGCCATCTGCCTCAGAGTGTTCATGTCCACACGTCCCACGCCAATGGCAAATATTTCAATGCCTGCCTCTCGTGCACGCTGAGCCACATCTTTTATGTTGTCCTGGGGACGTCCGTCTGTCACAATAATGGCAACCTTTGACAGCAGGGGTTCGGAATATAATAAAAAGTGACCATCAGGATAGTTGAATGTGGTGAATCAGTTGTGTAAATTAACCAAAAATATGTGTTAAACCTTGCTGATGTCATTGGATTTGGTACGAGCCCCCTCGCCCTCGCTGAAGGCCACATTCAGGGCAAACTGGATGGCCAGACCGGTCATTGTTCCAGTGGACAGGGGCTCGATTTTAGTCACAGCTTTGACCAGCGCAGCTTTGGTACGGTGAGTTTTCAAGGATACCTGCAGTTCCATAACAGCACAGTAAGCTGAGATCGGTGATTTAAAAAATGGCTGGAAAATTATATGAAAAACAAGTCTGTACCTCATTCTTGACACGGCTGGCGTAGTTGACAACTCCCACACGAGTTGCATTGGGTCCAACATCCAGCCCCTCAATGACTTTTGCCAGAAAGACCTTCACTTGCTCAAACTCTGATGGGCGGACACTACGGCTGCTGTCAATGATGAACACAAGGTCCGTGGGGCGGGTTTTGCACAGACCTGCCGCTGCAAACGGGGAGAAGTTAAATCATTATTTAATCACTTAATTTATTTAAATTTCATGAACGGAGGCTAAGAAACTGAGGAGAGGGGGAGGTGTGGGTGGAGCATGTAGGCTAAAGAAAGGAGGCAGAGAGAGGGAAAAGGGAGGGTAGATGTGATGGAGAGTGGTGGGATGCATATGAGAGGAACTGTGTGGAGACGGAACGACAGGAGCCACAGAAGCAGCAAGAGCAGAGAGGAGGAAAGGTGAAGTCAGAGCCAGAGAGAGGATTAACCAATGAAATTCTCATTTCCCCTCTTATGCCAGTCATTTCTTGTTTGACAGCTCCAGTCTGTCCAGTCTAATGAGGTAGATAATGAGATGTCTACAAAATTGGACTGCGAAACTAAGATAAAATAACATTAATACACCTGTTTTAGCTAAAGAAAGCTCTTGATGTTGAGCTGAAAGCAGATAATAAACTATGTATTCAGGAATCAATTTTGTGGAAATAATAGTAAAAAAAAAGAAAGACATGATAAACTTGATAGCACAAACATTTGTGCAGTTTTAACTATTAGTATGTCACAAATCACTGATCTCCCTTCTCACCCTTGACCTCGCTGCTTCCATCCAGTTTTTTCTACGACACTACAAACTTTTTATTCATTAAGAAATATAAGCACGCACAAATGTCCAAACTGTGACCACCATAGTAAAGGCATTTCAAATATCTTCACAAAAAACTGCAGTGCATCACTGATCATTTTAGTAGCTCATTTGTTTTTTCTTTTTTTTTGAAAAAGCAGGAGTTTCTTTTTATTAAAATTAGAAGCTCAGCCCAAGATTTAAAGTGAGCATA
The DNA here is from genome assembly GCA_037176975.1 of Arrhamphus sclerolepis. NCBI lineage: Eukaryota > Metazoa > Chordata > Actinopteri > Beloniformes > Hemiramphidae > Arrhamphus > Arrhamphus sclerolepis. The sequence goes on from JBAMYA010000003.1 coordinate 9,168,675, forward strand.
CATGAGCTATTAAAAGAAATGCAATAAGAGATTACCACAAAGAAAACAGCGATCATTTTCAGTGTGTGAATATACACAACTCAAAGCTTTGACCATAATTTTTTTTTGCCTGAAATGTAATTACAATTCATAAATGTCCACAGAAAATATGGAGAACATTATCTGTGCCATTAAGTTTAAAACTGTTATTGCACCCTAAAATGTATTCCAGTCACTGGGATGCATCTTTACTTCAACAATATGGAAAACTTATTTATTTTCTTTTTTTTTTCTCTCCCTCTCTTATTCTGTTTATTAGTTTGTTTTATGTAATGATGCATTATGGTCCAGTTCTGCAAGTTCACACTCATCACACAGCCCTGGGAATAAGGAAGAGACTACATCCAGACTAAATATTTTTAAAAGTTACAGTGACTGAACAAATTGACATTTAGAGGAATTTGCTCCCTGATTCAGACATGAGGCTCAATATGCCTACATAAATATACATACAGTTTATTGTTCACAGAATTTCATTTTGAGAGGATCTGGACTGGGATTAAGCTCAGGCTTTAGGTTAAAAGTTAATTCTTACCCATGGCAGCGGCGGTGCGAAGGTCTAATGTGGCTTGAGCTCCCATGAGGCCGAGCAGCAGCAGGAAAAGCGGCAGGGAAGGGGTCATGGTGACAACTAAAGGCGGGGGTCTCAGCACGGCCGCAGATGGTCCTAGAGTGAGAAGCAGTAAGGAGGCAGAGCAGAGCGAAGGGAGTTCCAGTCGATGGGGATGGCCACAAAGTGAGACCAAGTGACTCTGAGCTGCAAGTTATCAATGCAAGAGCTTCACACACTCAGCCCACAAACAGCCCCCCCCCCCCCACACACCGACCCCAACCCCCCCCTTTTCCCAGCTACAACGTGCATCCATGTATGTGTATGCGTCTGTGGGAAAGAAAGGGAAATACCTGCTCGGGGAGGACCTAAAACGGTGGGCAGGGAAAGACAAACACACCTTGATATGGCTAGGATTGACAGGTAAATGTGTACGTGAAAGCACTGACCCTCCGTCTGTGTGTGTGTACAGTATGTTCATGTCTGGCTGGGGGTACAGGCGCGACTGGGGTTCTCTGCAGCCAACGCTGCTGCCACACGATGGATTTGGCCTAAGCTCAAATAAACACCAACATGAATTCCTCTTTTCTCCCCATGTTCCCTTGTACAGCAAACACACATTTATGGGGCGGAAGTGAATGAGACCCACCATACACAGCTTCCACTGTTCCTGCATTTCTGCATGTTTGAGATGTGAGTGAGCATTTTGGTTTAAATTGAAGTATACAAGCCATTTCCTGGCTTCTGAAGTTTGGTGTGCAGTGTAGGTCAATTATAAGTGGCATTTTGAGATTTTTGTCTGTCACGTTCTCTCATTTCAAAGATTTTGAAAGCATTCGACTTAATTTATCCCTAAATGTTAGTTTTACCCCATAACAAATTACTAGAAAAGAAAAGAAAAAAAACAACCTTTACCAATAATCATCAGAAATATTAATAAACGTGATAAAATGAGAATAAAGAAAAATCAAATTTACCTTTGCAGTTCTTCTCACCTTCTCTCCATCTTTCACGTCTCCAGTGTCAGTTACGCAGAGGGCCCCAGTGGAGTAAACACAGTACCAAAACATACTTTCATCAATAAACTCAAATACACATCTTTAATCCTTCTACAGAGTCCACACACACAGTGAACAGAGACCCCTTTTTCCCCTCAACATCCCGTTCCACCCGACCTAGTCCCCCACCCCCCGCCTCCTCCACACACAAGCCGCAATTCAGGGGGTAGTCTAGGAAGGGAGGGGGAGTTGGGATACGGACCCTACGCTACAGTAGCTATACAGATTTCCTTATGAAAAAGCTGCAAAGCTAACTTCACAGGATTTGTGTGTATGCGTGTGTGTCATGGTGGTGATGGGTCAAGGATGAAAAGAAGCAAGATGTTATTCCTGGACATCGTTTCATCTCTGGGAATAGTCTGCTTGCCCTGAAAGAAGACACAACACACTTGCATACATATTTGAGCAAAAACGCAAACAGCATAGGGGACGAACACAGACGCAGACACACAGGGGTTATGTAACCTTGCCTACTTGGCAGGCCGGACAAAAACACACCAGAGCAGATGGGTACAAGAAACATATACCTGCATCCATCAGTTTTCTGTGACTTTATATTGTAGCAAGATCGTCAGTTGCAATAAATGTCAGTATTCTATACGTTGTCCAAAGAACAATATCTGAATCTATTAATGGTTGATTTTACATGAAAAATGTGGGCCTATACAAAATTCCTTCCTTGTTTTGATAGTAAAATAATAATCAGCACCAATTTTGAACCAACTAAACAATTTAATCTAATGTCCAATGAAGGAATATTTGTTAGCTTTTAGTCATTGTCTTCTGAATTTTAATGACAAACCCGACATATTTAGCTTTGACTCTTGTTAGGGCAAAAAATTGCAAGATAATCAATATCTATGGTGTGTCTGGCATCCAGATCTGTGAACACACTTGAACCATTACAAGACAAAACTACAACCCAAAATTCAAGAAAGTTCCCAAGAACATATTAAATGTTGTACGTGAGTCATTTTACTATTTCATAAAAACTATTACTTCAGTTTGACTTTGATAGCAGCAGCGTGTGTGAAATAAGTTGCAATATGTGCCACAAAAGACTGGTACTCATAATAAAAGACTGGAGGCACATCTAATTAGGTTAATTGCAAACTGGTCAATAATGGAGGCGAAGACTATGGAGAAGTACAGGGGCCTGGGTTCACCAACCAGCTCCAAATCATGTCCCTCAGTGACTTTGAATAGCTCAGTTTCTACTGCATCTGTACGCACAAACAATGCTGAAAATCAACATTGGATCCCTGTGATCTCCAGACCCTGAGGCGACACTGCATCAAAAGTAATCATCATTCAGTAATGAACACATAAAACAGCCCACCGTGACATCCAACAAACGTAGGTTAAAGTGTTATCGCGTAACGAGGAATATGTGTATGAATATGACCCAGATACACTACAATCTTCCCTGTGCTAAAAGTAATTTAAGAAAGACTGCGGCAAAGGGAAAAATTGAAAATCTTTTTGGAAACCAATAACACTACGCCCTCTGTGATGGTATGAAGGCGCGTAAGTGCCTGCGGAATGGGAGCTTGCTTGTCTAGAAGGACAACATCGGTGCTGAAAGGTATAAAGAGGTTTCAGAGAGACACATGCTCCCATCTGAACATCTTTTTTTCAGGGAAGGCTTTGCATCTTTCTTTGCACAGCACATTTCAATGATGAATTATTAATAAAGTAATAAAAAAAAAAAACAGGATAAGAATCAATCATAAAACCACAGAAATAGATTTAGACAAAAAGGAAGCAGCAGAGTTTTCACTTCAAATTTAAAAGTGGTTCGAATTTAGGCATATTTAATATCAACAGTCCGTATGTGCAAAAATGCATTTTTACCCTGTTTTGTTCTAATTGGAGGTTCTGCTAGCTGACTTCCCCCTATTTGATTTGTAACCTGCAAGGGGAACAGAAATGTATTTTGGAACAATATTATTTCTTGATTTGTAAACTAACAACAATAGTTTGAAGTATATTCTGTAGGTAACTGATTTCCAGTGTAAGGAAGTAAGTCCTTTTGGGACAGACAGAAGTAGTCCAAGTCTGCTGGTGATGAAGGCATATCCGTCTCTAAATCTGCTCTGGACATCAGATCTCTGACGCTTCATATCTGCTTCTAGGTGATGAATATCTGTTTTTAGTTACAGCATTGATGAGGATGCTGAAGCTCAGCTTTAAGTCAATAAAACGCCATGATTCTTACTTGCTTTTTGTTTTCTCTTGACTTAACTGAAGAAAGCTTCATCGCATCCAGTTATTCACATTAGCAGAGTGAGTGTAATGGATCAGTCACTTAGTGAAAAAGCCACGTAAATCTGAGTGTCATCTGCATAGCAGTGATGTACATGTTGTCATATATGATTTAGCAAGGTGGAAGCGTAAAGAGGTTTAATAATTGTGGTGCAAGGACTGATCCTTGAGGGATACCACAGGTCATGCTGAGCCAAGCAGCAACCACCCCACAATAAAGCTGACCGATCAGATGCCTGAACATCATTTCAAGTGCTTTACTGTGAGGTAAACACTGGCATTGACAGCTTTGTCCCGCCTCTTTGCAACACTGTGCCATGCGGTTTGAGGAAAAATGGGCTTCAAAGGCTATCTGTACTAATCTATGGGTCATGTGACTGGATAGTTCGTCCAGTATTTACAGTCAATGTGCTGAACCTCACCTTGAAGGAGGTGAAAACATTTGGCATATCAAGAAATTACATCCAACAGATCAAAGACTTTTGAGCTAGAATCAAAAAAGATCCAGGACTTTCCGGGGCAAATTGCTGAAGTTTAAACAAAGTGTCAGAATGGGGAAGAAAGGGGATTTATGTGACTTTGAACATGGCATGGAAACTGTTGACTTATCATGTCTAGGATTTACAGAGAATGGCTGGAGAAAAAAAAGAGAGAAAATATCCAGTGAGCAGCATTTGACACCAGAGGTCAGAGGAAAATGGACAAGCTGGCTCCAGATGATAGAAAGGCAACACTTGTTATGACCAAGTTATACAGAATACTCTCTAAAAGCAAAACATGTCAAACCTTTAAGCATATGGGAGGCAGCAGCAGAAGAGCACACCAGCTGCTACTCCTGTCAGCCACACAGGACAACTGAGACTACAATTCACACAGGCCCACTCTCCCCAGCATGAAAGCATGGATCCATCCTGCTTTGTACCAGCGGTTCAGGCTGTTGATGGCAGTGGTGTGATGATTTGAAGGACATTTTCCTGACACACTTTGAGCCAGGAAAATATCTTTGAGCCCCTTAGTACCAACTGAGCATCATTTAAACCCCACAGCCTACCAGAGTATTGTTGCTGACCGTGTCCATCCCGTTATGACACGGTGTAGCCATCTTCTAATAGCTTTTTTCCATCTTTGTACCATGTCACAAAGCTCATATCATCTCAAACTGTTTTCCCTGAACATGTCAATACGTTCACTGTACTCCAGTGGCCTCCACAGTTACCAGATCCCAAACCAACAGAGCACCTTTGGGAGGTGGAGTAAGGATCAAAATCTCTTAAGGAATGTTTCTAACACCTTCTGCAGCTTCTGAAAGCAAAAGGGGGGTCCAACGTAGCACTAGCAGGGTGTACCTAATAAAGTGGGAAGTGAGTGTAAATGGACTGATGTTAAAAAAAGAGAGAGAGAGACAATTCTACACAAAACTTGTCCCAAACCTTAAAAACAGTCAGTTCTCAAAATTCTACAGAACTTAATCAACATCTTCAATTAATTGGATTTTTTTTCAGCGCTAATCCAATTCTTCATTTTTTTTTATATCATCACATTCATTAATATCGCTATTGCAAAAGTGTATTAACTAAACCATAACTCCCCAAGTTTCTGTTTCATAAGCTTCTGTTTGTCGTCACCCCCCCCTCTCTCTGTTCATTTACCTTTTGGTAGAAAAATAGAAAATTTAGTATGAAGACATGGCGTATTTGCTTTTTTACTGAAAAAGGAAATGTTCCTGTAAGCCCCCTCCCCCCTTTCTCTGCCAACAGCCAAACCACTGTGGGGAGCTCACTTTAAAAAATATTCATCACAATAGTTCTGCCAAACCCTTTTACAGTAAACAGAAGAGTGTGTAAAGCAAACAAATACCTACATTTGAGCCACACTGTCTGACATTAACCATTTTTTATATTATGAAAAAAATATTTACCATCAGCAAATTTTGGGGAGATATTTTATCTCTACCTAATCTTGTCCTTCCACTGTTTGTCTTTATTTGTAAACATTTGAGGATACTAATTTATTCTATCCAGATGAGATGTTGCTTCCCTGATGATCCCTCTGCTGCCAATCCCAACAGAATTTTAAACGTCTTCTAAAAACAAATTAAAAACCAAATTATTTGAAGTAGGCATGTGCCTGGATGATATCCAAACCACATCTGAGTTTTGTTCTGCAACAGACATAACTTTTAATCTGTTATATTAATAAACTGAGATCAATAAACCTCATTACTTGGCTTGACTAAGCAGTTCAAAATTTTCATTTGATTCTTTCCAGAGTCAGTGTGTGTGCGTGTGTGTGCATACCATCACATGGTTTGGAAAGACTGTGAGGATTTCATGTTTGACCACATCCATAAATACTGAAACAAGTTGCCTTTCTTCAAATCTCAGAATACTGAGCAAATATTGACATGGCAGGAGCGAGGTGGTCAAAGTATCCCATACTTGTGCTCACACACACATACACACACACTTAAAGATGGACACACACTCGTGCTTCCAGCTGAGCTCTGAGCGCTCTCTGTTCATACAAGGGAAGTCCTGGAAAAATTAATTACAAAGTTAAACTGACAAGGAGCTCACCGTGGTCACATGTGCAGACTTTTAACATGAATATGAACGAGTTTTAGACATGTGTGCATTATAGCAAAGGAGACATGCAGTGTCAGACATTATTTAAAAGAAAAATAAAATCCAGAGTAAAAACATAAGTGCAGTAAGTCTGAATAGAGCTCTCACTCACTCTGAAATGAGTGTGTGTGTTTTTGTTCCAAGAGACCTCTGCACTGCCAATGGAGTTTTTCAGTGTGTGAATTTACGTATTTATGCTGCACTTCCTCTGCCAACTATAACAGCTCTGAAGCCAGCACGCAGGATGCGTGAGGTTCATTAAAATCCCGTATGCAGAACTTACATAACCAACAGTTCTGTTCATCCCTGTGCTACCAACAAACTCTTTCTTCATCCCCATCACTGTCTCTCTCCAATGCCTGGTGGCCCAGTCCACCCATCATCCTCGTCTCCTCCCATAGCAACAGCCTCTCTCGGTTTCTTCTCGTTCACAGGCCAACAGAATGCCTCACTTCTCTGTCTACCAATTATTTTATTCTGTTCCCTTACACCGCATTCTCAAATAGTTCCTTCTTCTGTGCCCATATAATAAAATCTTGATTATACAGCAGGACTAGAAGAAAGAGATATCAGCTAGATCTGAAACAAATTTTTGTCACCTGCACTGCAGAGAGAAAACACAGCCACTTCCTTTTTTAGTCTGGGAACAAGCTTTCAGAGGCAGAGATACATATTGGGACTTGGATTCCACATACCGCTGTAGCTGACTTGCATGCTAAGAATAAACGGAGCGGAAAGTGCAGTATGCGTATGAACACAGCAGATGGCAACATAGATTAAGGATTTGGGCTGTGTAATTGTCTGGGATAACCATCCTCAGATAATTCTGCTCTTGCTGCCCTTCAGATTAGAACATCCTCCCCTATAAAAAAGGGGAAGGAGGAGGAGAAAAACAAAATGCCCCAAAACCACCCTTATATATATAATACCTTAGATCTAAGGATATGGTTCTCACCCTTTACTGTTTTCCTTAAAACAAAAACAAAAAAAAATCTGCCTCTTTTCAGTTTATTTCAGGTGACATTCATTTTTAAGAAATGCAACTGCTCATCATAACCATATTTACATCCAAATCTGCCAGTGCACAAATATGGGACCTCTGGGAGTGTACTATCATGTCTTCCACCTGGATGTTGGTTGTTACTTGTGCTCTCTTGGACGGGACTGTTGATGGGAATAACTCTGGCGCATCCCACATCACAGTCCATATCATTTACATTAGGGACCTCATTCCCTAGGTTGTGGCCTACTGAGTGCTTTAAAATGTGCAACTAGCCCACAGGAAAGGCACATAATTAAATGTAGACACATAGTGTGCAGTGTCCTGACCAACTACACTTTGCTCTGATGTTTCCTAACAAAACTGCCTATTCCAATTATCTGTGATGCTAAAAATTCTCAGAATCTTTAATTTAGAACAAAAGCAAGGCAAGGACTTTAAAACATTAAATAACTGGTCAACAGAGGAACATGTATTTATTGGAGCCAAGCTTAATGTAGTCCAACAAAGTCTGGCAACATTAATATTTCCACTGAACACATCCTATTACAAATAGAAAATATAGATATATAGAAAAATTCACTTTTTTTTTTTTAAACACAGATAGTTCAAAAACACACACATGCCTATATACATGAACACCTGCTAAACTCAAACATGGAATCAGAAATGTATTGGAGAGAAGTCACAGTGGAAGTGACTGTGAATCTCTGGAGGGCTGTCATACTCTATTTTGACAGAAGAGGGCACTGGAGGGCTTTCTGGAGAAGCAGCGCTGACCTGCGAAGGCAGCAGAGATGAAACCTTGCTCGGAGTTGTCTCTGCTCTGAGGCAGGGGGGCCGCAGAGTTGAAACAGGCGGGAGGCCGGTGGTGGTGCTTGAGGTGGGGTATGACTGAGTGAGTGACAAATGCTGGGAGTTTTCACACGATGTCCCGTGGTCCCCCACTAGGAAGAATGAATGAAGACTAGTGGTTGAAGGAGTCTGTTGCTCTTGAACAGATCCCAAGCTGGCGGGGTATGTGGGAGGACATTGAGCATATTGATGCATTGCTGTCTGACTGTACATGTTATCCCACGGATACGTCTGGTACGAGGTAATCCCACCTGGATGGAAAGCACATCAAGATTGAAGCATGTGGCAACTGAGCTTTATTGAAGACAATTTGCACTAACATTTTTAGCACAGCGAGTCCCTCTATAGAGACAGAGGTTAAGTTGCACTGTACAAGATTTGGTCTTGATTGGTCACTTTATGGAGTGGCCTCTACTTTGATGTCCATAGTAGCTCTGAGTCTTGTGTCATTATTGCTGATGAGTGAAATTGGCACAAGAGATGACAGAGACAGACTCCAAAGCAGGACTGGTTCTAGCTAGGTAAATTAGGACGGGCTAACCCTAACGGAGTAGGGGGAACTAGACGTCAGCACGTGGGGATGAGTATTTAGTTTTGTAGGTTTTTGCATACAGCATGTATGCTGTAAAATAACTACCACTAACAAGTCCAAACATTATGGTGCACCTTATGGTAAGAGGTATTGTGTATAAAATAAAATAAAAAGTTGTGTATGCAAAAATGCATGCAAATGCACTTAAATCAAGTCTGGAATATGAGTTTTGATCATATCCAAATAGTTTGATTTGAAATTTCAAACTCTGAAGTTAATGGATGTGTAAAGAAAAAATATCTTTGCCAAAGACATTATGGAAGACACTGTAGCAATTTGAACATCCATATGCTGATAGAATTAGTATCCTGTTTCTTTTGGCATTTTCAAGAAATAGAATCAAAAGGTTCACTAATAAACTGTATTATATGTCTTTAATCTAAGAGATAACAGAATCCAAGCTTGAGTTAGAATTTGTGGTTTTTGATTGGGACTTGCTCTGTCATGGTGTCAGTGCTCCAAAAACCAGTGTCATTACCCTTTTGTGAACTGTTTCCCATAGTATAATGGAACAGTTAAAACTACATTATGTCACCATAATTGTCCAATCTCATACAGCCGATAGTTGATGCTTTTTATCAAAGACTTGTGACACAGGTTTGAATCCTGCACGCAATCAATTTTCTTCTGGTCTTTCTCCTCCAGTGAAAGACTGTGAACATATCCTAAGTAACTTGTCTTCTAGGTGAATGAAATGAAACAGAGTCTCCTCTAAGACTCAATCTGCCATCACTAAAACCTACAGAGAAGCCTGAAGAAGCTCTCCACTCCAACCACTCCAAATATTACTGCCAACTAACACAAAAACACCACTCAGTGGAAAATACTTTATAAAGGAGGTAGGCTGCAACTTACCCACCCAATCAGAAAAAAAAACTAAGTGAACAACATTTTCATCCTACTCTTGCAACCTCCAGTTACTGGCCCCTCTCTCAAGTTATTTTGCAGTGTTTCTGCGACATGCGTTTTGTATTGGCAGCCCACTACTGCAAAAATTATTGCCACTACCACTTCACAAATCTGGTGTAAAGTATTTAAAGTCCCAATTACATGCAGAGGACTACTCCAACAGTTTAATGAAATATAAATAATTAAAAACAGGTGTAAATTGTGGCCCATCTCGCATGCTATAAGGAAACTGGTGTGAGAAAGCAGTGTAGTGTTAATCACAGCGCAGACTGGTCCTAAGACAGTGGCAATATGGGATTGGCACTGACTGCAGAATTTCCTCAACAACTCTGCAATGATATTGCCTCCTATGATGACAAGCCTTATTTTTCCATTGCTGCCCCCCACCATCATACTACCGCCACCAAACACTATTACTTTATTGGTACAGCAATTACCAAGAAATTCTCTGTAGTCTTCTCCACACTTTGACCCATTGGCAGAATCTGGGCTCATCGCTGAACTTAACGTTCCTCCACAAGTTCAGCGTTCCAATGGTGAAGGCCAGTTATGACAGGCCTCCTGGCAGCCCTATGAGACTGCATATTGGCTGTGTGCATACTGCTCCAGATCATCTAGGAGGAGAGCTGTTGAGCATATCATCCTATTAACCTTGACTGCAAATCTGTAGAAGACTGCCACCAATTGCAAAGTTCTGACAGGATGGGGGAACGGCCTTCTTGGGGTGGCGTTTTCCCCGGTCGCCCCTTTGCAATCTGTCTTTAGCATCCGTGATTGGAACTTCACTTTTCCCTTGCACATGGTACCAAGGCTTCCTCCAAAAAAACGCCAAAAAACTTTTGCGGAACACCAGTTCTGAGTTGCCCTGTTGCACATGCCCGATCCAGATCAGCCAAATGTGGCATGTCAATTCTCAGAGCAGACCACTGTAGCAGGGTCCATATGCATAGGTGCTGTTAACATTGACAATTTTTCATGGCCACAACCAACATGCTCAGCTCTGGTGCTCATCCCACAAAAGAATGTTCCATACAACCATTTAAAAGGTAAATCAGGCCGAGAAGCTTTTTTTTTTTTATAAATAAAATAAATTTCCTTACTTTTTATGCTTTGTTTATATTTCTCCATGTTATTTCAACATGGAGTTGACTTAGATAGTTCAAATCGCAGCTGGCAATGGAAAAGTTTTTGTTTTTTTAATTACTTAATAATAATGGACCTTAACTAAATGGATAAGGAGCAAAAAAGACAGAATCTGGTATAACATTTTACCCTAGAGAAGCAGCAGCAAAATAGTTGTAGTACTCTAAGAGTCTAGGTCAAGACACTATTTAAGAAGTAGCCAGAAGACATGCCATCTCACAGGTTTCTTCTTTTCTTTTTGCTTACCCTAAACAACATTACGCACTCTACACTTATTTCAATCATTGTTAGTATGTAGTATTATATATCGTTCCAAACACAAGTAACACAGCACACTTATATAAGAATCTGCTGTGAATTAGCATTATAGAAGTAATTATTGAGTTACAAGTAAATTTTAAATAAAGTTTAAAAAGTCCATGTGCTATTCATATTTCAGTCAAACCACACCCTTTTGAAACAGACAGTGTTAAACAATATGCATCATATTAAATGCTGAAACCAAAATTACTAATATTTACCAAAAAGTATATAATTTCCTTTTGATCTGAAATACACTTAAATAAAGTCAGAACATATGCGGGTCTAGCACTGTCATACAAAAAAATATCTATTAGCATTTAGAACCAGAGAATAGTTGTTTTGTGGTTTGAGAGTGAAATGCTTTCAAATCATTGACATTGGATGTCAGCTTTTCATACACTAGAAACCTTCTTCGTCACTTCTTTTGACTCATTATGCATCAAATATTATTAGTGCATGACAGTTGTCACAGCACATGTTGTAATATCTATATGTGTGTGTGTACACACACATATATAAACTATTTGTGGATGATCTGTCAGTGAACTGTGTTGATTCAAGAGTGTTCGTTGTGATGTTTTAAACACCCGAGTGCCAAAATATCAGCCGCTGAAAGTGATTTTATGCCTTATACCTTCCGTACAATGTTTTTGATTCTCTGAAATAATTTTTTTCTTCAAAATATCTTGCAGTCATCTGGTTCTAAATTAGCTTTTTTTCACCTATAGAAGAACAATAAAATGTCCCAAGCCAAACATTTTTTTTGTACACAGGGCTCTAGTTTGTAGTTAATAGAGTGGTGGTTTTTTTTTTTTTAATTTATCAATGACTCAAAATGCCATTTTATCCAAATTACTCACCATGATGACCAATCGACTGCATAAGGATTTGATCGGTGTTCTGGGACTGAAAGTAGGCGTGACCGCCAGTGGAGTAAGTAACTACCCCAGTAGAGTTTCCTCCAGGCCCGAAGGTCAGGTAGGAGGTAGGATTGGAATCTGGAAGGTTGGGGGTGAGGTAGGGGGACGGCGTAAGGTAGGACATGTGTGGAAGAGATGTTTGAGGCTGGTGCTGATTGGTGGGGTACGAAGACTGGAACTGGTAAGAGAGAGTGTTGTTCGGCTGACTGGATGTCGGGTAGTCGAGCTTCTCCGTAAAGTCAAAGAGTGAACTGACAAAACAAAAGAGGAAAATTGACATTACATATTAATATGAATATCAACTGTTAAAGGACTTTCCTCATGAACTGAAGGCTAAATGCTGCCAGTAAAGTAGTACTAAGATTATCAAAAACTGATTTATAACAGCATCTTCATTCACTTTACAGCATACTTTAAGTAACACAAATTATCTATAACAATATACAGTCATGAATGTAAATTTGGGGTTATAGTTGTTGCTCCTCAAATTTGTCATTTCTGAAACATTTCAGACCACCAGCTGAAACTGACTCCTTAATTCTTCCAAAGTTGGGTGAATCATTTCATAAGATGGTTCTTTGGCTACTCTGCCACCATGTCTGCTCTCATTCCTGTACATGTTTGCATCAGGCTCTATTCATGTCAAACCTGACCTGGAGTCAGTCTGCTGAGACTGAGGGTCACGGAGAGCTAAGGAGGATCCACCCTCTAACACATCCAAGAAGAGAGGCGGTGTGTGGGCTGGCGTGTTGAGCAAAGGAGGAGTGGGGCTGACAGGGTTCAAGGCTGTTGTGAAAGTTGGGAGGCTGGCTCGCCGCAAAGGGGGAGGGCTGTGCATGGGACGTGGGTGATACTCTGGCAAACCCCCCTGAGATGAAAGATGGTACTGGCCAATTTCTCTCCCTCTGCAATGACCTTAAAGATACAAAAAACTGAAAAATTAAGATCAGAGCAATACTGGAATTTGTACATTTAGGCTAAAACTGGCTTGTAACCAAAGAGAAAAGCTGAATCTACATAAGATTTACCTTTGGCCATGCTAGGAAAAATAAAGGGCAGGTTGTTTGTAGTATTCCAGTCCACAAGTTATCATAAAACCATACATTTTACCATTAGGAATAAAACCACAATGCATTAAAACAGGATAGCTTCAAACCATGTTTTCCACAGAATCTGATTCCTTGTGGCAGCACATCATCATTCCCCTTCAGGGATTAATAAAGTATTTTTGAATTAAACTGAAATGGCCATGTAGTTTTGGAGTAGCGGATATGACTTCAAATCAGTTTCACAATTAATTCAACAAGGTACCCCAATTACATTTAATGAGCTTTTTGGGTTGTTTTTTTTTTTTACCATCAAAGATCACTGCCCAGTTTTTGTTGTAAATATAATCAAATACTAAAAGAGAGATATTTTTCTAATAAAAAAACATTTTAGCACATTTAAAATAAGTGAAAGGAAGCACAGTTTAACGCTATATGGTCATTTAATGAATATTTCAAAGAGAAACAATTTAATAATGAACAAGATTAAATAGATTATTGGTTCTGAATGTCTTCTTTTTGTTAACTGACCAGTCCTATTTTGGAGTGCAGTCAGCCTCAGCAGTGGTAGTGCACCCACTTAAAAAACAAAAACATATAGCATATTAGTTTGTATGTGCAGTATGTACTACACAATGTTCTGATGGTCATTGTTACACCGTAGTACGCCACTGTAAAAGGGACTATGTTTTTGCACACCTGGACTTTGGAAATTGGTCATGTAACTGCTGTGAGCGGCCACCACTGTAGTGGCATGTTGTACTGCGCTTTACGGTACACAAGGTGGATTGGTCAGTTTCACACAGGAAATATTGCCAGAATACACCAGGTATTTTCCCACATATTGTCAATGCAATTTTTCAAAGACTGTGTACTATACTGTAGCCAAATCAGTGCCCACTAACAGTCCAGTATATGGTTTCAAAAAGGTCTCCTTGGCCATTTTTTGGTCTCCTCCAAATGCCAACTAGATTTTTTGTAGTATACAGAATGTTAACAATTGCCCAATGTGGAGGATGTGACAAGCACCAGAACTTCTGGGAAAATTTACAATGTGTAACTAAACAAATCTACCCTAATCTAGAGGGAAGAGGCTGACAAAACTTGTCAATGTGTGAGGTGGGGGGGGCGGAAGGCCCATGCATGAGTATGGTGTTGGACACCAAGTAACCTTCGTTTGTGTTTTGTAAAATAGGTCCTTGTGGTCAGTGTATGTTTTTCAGTATGAACATGACTTTAAGCCTTGAACACATATTGATGTTAATCCTTGGTTTTGGAATGACTGGGGCCATTGACCTGCTTCTTGACCATAAAGACATTAAAAAAAGAAAAGAAATTAAGACTCAGTTAAAAAGAATGAATAAATAAGACTTGGGAATGAAAATTGCACTGTGCACCTGGGCTGTTGAAGCTGGCCAGCAGATTGTTGTAGGAGGGTGTGGTCTGAGTGGACAGTGTGGGGAAAACTGCTGCAGGTGCAAGCTTAGGTATTGTGGTAGCAAAGTGACCAGAGAAAGGAGGAGCTCCCTTCCTAAGGAGCAATAGACAATCGACAATAAATAGCACAAGAAAATAATCACATATCAAGTAGTTAAAAGAGACACTACTGACATACCTGTTAGATATCAATGAGGGCAGCGTAGTATTGATTTTGTGATTAGGACTGCTACTACTGTAACTCTCAACTCTGCTCTGTGTAGGCTCAGCTTTTGCTGTGAGCGAGCGTACTTTTCTCCACTTAGCCCTGCGGTTCTGAAACCAGACCTAAAATACAGAACACAATTTAAAAAAAAAAAAAAAAAAAAAGGCAATGAAAGATGGTGCGAAAGCAGTAGATGCTGTTACCAGAAGAGGGTTGGGCTGAGAAAAGACAGTCAAGGATGAGACAGGGAGAAGAGGTTTTATGTACGCTAATAATTTATTTTCTGTTTTAAGAAGAAAATAACAAAATTAGGGATGTCTTTATTAGGAGAGCAGCCTAACCATAATTCTCTGAGGAGTGACACCGACTGATGCAGCAATGATTTTCCTCTTCTCTGCATCAGGATAGTGGTCCTCCTGGAACAGAGCCTCTAAATGCTCTAATTGTTCTGCAACAAAGTTCACATACAGACACACGTTCCAATGATTTATAAGGAACTCAAATCTGAAACTAGTTAAAAATAAATAAATAAAAATAAACAACACCTGTGCGCACACACACACACACAGCTCACCTGCACTGTAGAGGGTGCGTGTCTTCTTCTTTGGAGCAGGTGGCTGCAGGCAGTTCTCCACAGACTCTAATCCCGACAGCAGAGGGAAGCTGAGGGCCCGGTTTCGGCCTCTGGTACTGTAGCGTACAGAACGTCGAGTCGAGTAGACTTGTGTTATCTCCATCTACCAAATCAGACCAATGTCATCCAAAAGCTCATTATGTCATTTACATGCTGTTAAATCCTCTGCATCAATCTGTTAAAAACTGATTCTTCTTATTGAGCGTCATATTTCCTGAACTATTGGAAGTTTCAAAACTAAAAGCAATGAAACAGCGATTTTCTAAAAATAGTTGATGGCTCAGGACTTCAATGATGTCAATAATTTCCACTGTTGTCAGTGTTATTCATTATATGCTGGTGACATTTCTATTCTCAAGGGCTACAGCATGGAGGCAAGGATTTTCTCATTTGTGTGTTAATTGGTTGGTCCATTAAAAGAATCATGCCCATTTCAATTAAATGGAGCCCAAGGATGACTTTAAATTGCTCACTTGTCCAATATTAAAATGTGCACAACTAATAACCCAGAAGGTTGTAGGTGTGCATCATTTCATGCGCATTAGGCTGTAATTATAAATGGCAAATGAGTTATTAGAAACCAATTACTAGAAATATGCACAATGTACACCTCATGCACAATAGCAATCATGAAATGCATAGAACTACACTTTTGTTTTAAAAACATGCACAATATTCCCAAATAATGATTAAAAATGAAATGTTTGGTGGGAATATTTCAGCTTGGGTATATATATATAGCATTAAGAGTCTGCAATATTCATGTTGATTGTGTTTGATTAAGAGAACAATTTTATCTTTTTTCTACTACCTCAAGAGGCCTTGGGCCTTGCTGGGAAAGACTTTGAGGTAGAGGCGGGCTATGAAGCCTTTTTGTCCCATGCATCTGAAGAGGTGCAGGCTGCATCAGGACTGGAGAATGGGAGGAGTACATCAGTGGAATGGGGACTGGGGGGCAATACAGTCCTGTCCCGCCAAAACCCAGACAGACTGGGTCAGACAAGTCACAGCTGCTCATGAGGCTAACAGAGGGCTCCAACAGAGCCATGTTCTCTTCAGAGCTTGTTGCTGGCAATTCCTGCATCTGACTTTTCTTTTCATCCTCAAACCTCTCTCTGGTGTCATTTACTCCTCTTCTGCTTCTCACCTGTTCACTTTGTTTCTTGCCTCGTCTCTTCCTACTCTTCTTCTGCTCATGTTTCTGTTCTAAACTTTTAGTTGCTTTGTGCTCTTGTTTATCAGCAATTCTTCCCTTGGTGCTCTTAATGCCTTTGTCTTCCATCTGCACATCCTCTGCCTCCTCCACTTCAAGCCTACTCTCAGGCTTCACCTGCTGCTCTTTCTCCTCCTCTAGAGCAGCAAGTTCTTTCTGTGATTCAACAACTTCATTTTCTCCCTCCTCCTCCCCCCTGTTTCTCTCTTCACACTCCATCTCTTCTCCTGCCTCTTCATCCTCCCTCTGACTAAACACTTTCTCTTCTCCTTCACTTGTCCTGCTGGTTATCTTCTCCTGGGTGTTCTTTGTTTCCAAATCTTCCAGTTCCTCACACAGAAGACTTGGACAGTCTGCAACACATTTAAGAAACAGTAAATCTTCACTTTTGCCCTTGACAAAGAAAATAAAGCAACCTCTAAATGACAGCACAACATCCCACAAGTGGAAGTTAACTAAAATATAGACAATCAAGGAGGAAGAATGCACCTCAGGTAAGAAAGGACTACATCCAGGCCATAATTTTCTTTCTTCTTGGCAAGAAAAAACTGAGTTTTGTTTGGGCAAATACTTGAAAATAGTGCATGTTGTATTCATCTCTGTGTTACACAAGATGATGCACAAATAAATTGTGTTTTTAGCTTCCCCTTTAGCATGTTGTATCGTGGTCTATTTCAGAAAGTAGGCTACGTTCAAACTCTGACCATGTTGAACTCAGGGAAACTGAATTTTCCATTTCACAAAGTGAAGTAACCTAACCCTGAGCACGAGGGTTCAGCTAAGTGCCATGCAGCCATTTCAGAAACTTAGGTAACTGATATTCGGAGTCCGTTACCATGGTAACGGACTCTGAACTAAGTCCTCCCCTTCACATAGAAACTGGTTCAATTTCATCAGAAAATTGATCATACAGACGCACATTTTGAAGATGTCTAGATGATGACGTGTCACATTTGTCTCAGGAAAATATTGAGAATCTGTATAAATAGTTTTCTGTGATCAAGCGAGACATCATATGTATTTGGGATATGTAGATAAGTTTTATAGGAGCATTAAGTCTACTAGTTTTCTCTATTTACATAACCTATGTACATGATATCCTTCTGTGCATTATTATTTCCAGCCATCATATGCCCATACATCACACAAAATACCTTATTTTATTCTATCAGCTATCATTTATTTGCAAATGTCAGTCTTCATAATATCAAGAATGTTGAACACAGCCTATTAGAAAAGGAGCGATTGCAGAGCTTGAAGGCGCATCTAAAAGTCCAAATATCGTAATTGATGATTATTATTTCGCTCAAGTTTTAGCCAATTTTCATTTATATTATTGCGAATCCTTTGTCAGCAGTTGAATAGATTTGTATAATAGTGAGTTCATGTAACAGCATCAAACTGAGTGTTCCAATAAAACCAAATATTCTACATGCTAAAGTGAATAAAACAGTTGACACTTCTTCATGCTGTTTATTCTCAGTAAAAGAAAATTATCAATCAGCTGGAGTCCCAACAGCCCATAAACATTTATTTTACCAAGACATCTGCATGTGTTGAGAGAAAGCAGCTTTATGCTGTTAAAAAAGAGTGGAAGGAGTCAAAGGTTGACTCTCAGGCTGAGGAAAAGCTGATAAACGTCATCCTCGGGAGGAGCCGCGGTCTGCTGTGATTTAATTAGAGTCCCAGCTGTGTAGTGCCTCGTGCCACCTCAGCTGCCCGTTAATTAACTCCTAACGGCTAGCTACTGCTACTTTAGCCAACACGTCTTCGCGTTCAAACGCCGGGTCGTGAATGTTAATAACCTAAATTTGGGTCCCTGTAGGGTCGTGGAGCACAGGGGAGCTGCTCACAGGAAAGACGGTGAACTTGAATAAAAGTTTTTGTTTTTCTTTCAAAGTTTTAGAGACGATAATGAAGTTGAAGAAAGCTTCGAATTTCTTTTCTTTCTTTCTTTTTTTTTAATGTTTGTTTCGTACTTTCCTTGCCAAACCTGTCAGTCGAAAATTCTGGAAGCAGCCAATAAAACAATTAACACCACCACCATTAACACCAGCATCCTTACCAAAGTCTTCAGATAAATTACAGGCTTCTTCCATAGCGAGTCACGCCACCGTCAAAACCAATAAACTCGTGCTAATAATCAATTAAGCCACACAAGGTCATGAGACGGGTTACTCTCGGACCGCAGGTTAATGAGGTTGATTGATTGATTACTCCTCACAGGCCCGCTAGCGTGACGGAAAAGGATCACGTGAAAGGTGAAACCGAAGCAACCAATCAGTGAGCTGATGGACATACCCAATAAAAACCAAATTAATCCAAAAAATAAAAACAAAAATGTTAGGGCTCGTCATTAAACTATCTATTATATAGATTAGATGATATAGATTGTTTGTTTTCGATCAATTAAAAATATAAAACAAAAATTTACAAATATGAGCTAACCAACGAAAAGCAGATATAAATACATTTGAGACTTTTGTACTAAAATCACTTTTTTGTTGTAAATGATAATTTATTTTTTTTATTTTTTGAGTAAAAAAGCTGTAAAAATTTTTTGCACCTTTTGCAAGATTTAGAAATTTTCTTTTAAACAACCAAGACTCTTCATCGTACAATCATAAATGTCTCAAAATTTTAAAAAAAAAAATTTTATCTTAAAAATGAAATTTCTTTGTATAATTTCAAATTTTGTCTTAAAATAAGGTAAATAAATCAGGTAAATATAAAAAACAGCATGTTAAAATAAATGTGGCTTTGTGGTTTGTTGCACCTTTAACACATTAAGTTGTCCTAAATAAAATAAACAAGCATACATGTATTTGGTGGTTTTGTTCCTGAAGCAAATCTGTGTTTTGTTTTGTGTTGTTTTTTTTTTTTACGGATATGGCCAGCCACTGATCTGCTGTATAATTAGATGCACATGGAGCCAGTTATCAGCAGGTCAGGTCATACTGAGCAAATTAAATACACATCCAGAGTCGACTGAGAATGCGGATTTCAAAAATAAACTCTGTTTTTCCACACCACTTAAGTATTTCTTCAAAAGGCGTAGAAGCTATATTTATATTCACATTGGAGTATTATTTATATAGTATACGATAGAAGTCATCAGTGCAATGTTACACACTTTGAGTCCAAAGTAGAAAGAATTCCATTTGCGGATTGTCTTGTAATGGCTATTTCGGGATTAGCAGTGGAGAGCACTTTAGATAAAGCAATTCTGAATCTAAACAGTACATAGATGAATCAGAAAGTGCTTGTTGAGGCTTCAAATATGTTTTAGTTGATGCAGCTGTTCCTCCCAGGCCCACCAGATGGGGCACTGGGTGAGCCTCAGGTACACGAGTCTGCTTAAGTCTACCCCAACACTGCTGTTCAGTTTTTGCCCTTCTGTTAAACCCCTCCCTTACCCTGCCAGAGGAGACTCTCCCACTCTCTCTCTCACACACACACATACCTGAGCCTCTATGTGGAGGCATATTTCCACATCAGCAGCCCACTTATCAAAGCCAGAACGACTTGCTGGCCTCTGTGAATCCAGTGATGTCCAGTTGCAAACCTGCTAGGCCTCCACGTCATGTGACCTTGGTATCATCTGTTGTGATGATGATGACTGTGCAAACTTGGACTTGGACAGATTTCTTTCCTATCTGAGCACAAGCCACCATGGACAGTTTAAGTGACCACTTTATAGTAAAAATATATTGTAATCTGATGATTTAAGTATAATTTTTATACAAAGCACTTGGTCAAAAGTGACAATTTCAAATGTAACCAGCATTTTTAAAATACCTGGATAAAAAAAAATCACGTTAAAGAAATTTAAAAAATGAAAAAAGTCGGAAGTTTCCTGTCAGCTTTCGCTGCAGCCGCTGTTTGTCTGTGGCCTTTCTGCCTTCAGTTCAGTCTTGAGGAAATGAAAAGCACGCTCTATTGGACTGAGATCAGGAGAATGACTTGTCCACTGAAGATTATTTCATTTATTTGCTTTCAAAGTCTTGAGTTGCTTTTAGCTTATGTTTAGGGTCATTATCCATCTGCACAGTGAAGCACCGTCCTAACAGTTTTATAGCATTTGGCTGATAGTGAGCAGAGAGTGGAGCCCTATGTGCCTCAGACATCATCCTGTTATTGTTCTCAGCAGTCATATCATCATCAGTAAACAGCACTGAGCCCCTTTCATTGTCAGTTGTGCATGTTTGTGCCATAACACTGCCACCGCCATGTTTAACACATGGTGTGCTATGCTTTGGATCATGAGCTGCACCTTTTCTTTCCCATCCTTTTTTTTTTTTTTTAACTCCCCATTACTCTGACACAAGGTTATCTAGTTTTGTCTGTCCAAAGAATCTGATTCCTGAATGTGAGAGGCTCTTTTTTTCTTTTCTTCTGGGAACATGCAATCTGTGTTGGGTTTTACCTCGTTGTAAACCCTGTGTATTTACATTCATGAAAGTGTCTGTTGATTGGAGTTTGACAATGATATGTCTTCCTTTTTGTGCTGATGAAGAGGTTTTTGTTCACCAAGAAAAAGATCCACTTCAGTTGGCTTTCATGGTCTTTCAGGCCTTTTGATGCTATTGAGCTCAACAGTGCTTTCTCTTTCTTTTTAAAAAAAAAAAGTTGATATGGCCACACCCAAGGTTGTTATAACTCTTTTAGATTTTTTTTCTTCAGCTTAATAATGGCCTCTTATCTCTACAGAAATCTTGATTGTTATATTTCACACCTGCTGTGATGGTATATAATGGCTAGAATCATAAAAAGTTAGTCATTTTCCAAATTCTTCTGGACCTAAACGTGTATTCAGGTTTCGAGGCTGTGCTCACACACATTTTGTCGTTCAATAGCTCTCTCAAAAGTAACACAGAGAACAACAGGGTTGTGGTTGATGTCACTGGGTCACAGATGGCATGCAGGCTGAGCTAATGTTGCTGTGTGATAACACAGAGGAAGACATGCGTCTACAAACAGATTATGTTAACCGTATGTTGTCAAAATACATATATATATGTATATTTAATCTCCTGTTTTTAAGATATTCACAACTGATACTCCATTGAAGAAAACCTCATCCTGAAGTTTGAGCAGTTCAGTACCGCTGTGTCTAAGTGAAGGCCAAAGGATTTAAAAGAGAAGCTGCACCCACTTTACAAAAAAATTAATATTTTTAAACCTCATTAAGCCTTGCGGAGAAGCTTTATGCCTCTATCTTTTCCAGTTTGTGTCTCTGAGATTTCCTTTCCCAGCAAAGCAAAATGAATTCAAATGGAATTTAATTTATAATGCTCACATCATAGAAAGAACTGACCTTTGAATTATTCAACAGAATTGTGTTTTTCCAGCAACAATGTCCTGGTGGATAATTCACACAGCACAGTAACGACAGCTGCATGAGGACTTGTTAGGTTGTTGTTGTTTTTTTAGATTATATCTATAGATGCAGCATTTCTCAATGCATTATAGAATCAGTTTTTATATGGAGGAAGAAAAATGGTAGATATAAATCACAAAATCTGCTATTACACACCCACATTAACATATTAAAATGAACTTCACCATCATACTATTTTTTCCCCCAGAATATGAGTGATTATTATTAATCAAACCGAAGCAATTAAACATTACTCCTTTAGAATCAGAATTAGGTGTTTTGAACTTCAAGTTAGGGAACATAAGCTGAAGGCTTCAAGTTATTATTTTTGATTTCACTTACATCTCATTTAATATTTTCAGATATTGATTTATTTATATCTGTATTGACTGATTAAATATAAATTAAAAACATATAATTCATCAAGCCATGTCTGGCATTGTGATTATTCTTTTGTGCATTGTCTGGATCCTGCATCATTTCATAAGGTCGCAGGGATTGCAGCTGCGGCTGACACTGAGCGAGGTGAAGTCGACGCTGAACAGGCCATCGTTGTGAAATACAAACAAGGTAGGCCTGACTATTCACACTCACAAGCCCATCTGGAGGCAATTCAAACTTGTCAGTTACCTTAAAGTGAATATATATGAGAGTCACCAGAGGACATGCACACTCCTCCGGTGAAGGAGCCCTGTTGACTCGACAGATGAAATCCCTGGATCCTGTTGCAGTAAGGTTCATTCATTATATGAAAGTAGAACTGCTGATGGTACACAAATGTCACACAGTTTTTGTGAATAAAAAAAAAAAGAACAGAAACAAAAGATGATACAATAAGCTTCCAGAGAGACTGTTGAATATGTAGATTTGACATTTTGATTGATGGTGCCTTTGTTAGGAAATCAGTAAGACTAAAGAACTTCTTAAAGTTTGACATTTAGAGAAGTATGAAGGCTGCAAATCCTCCTTGTTTATATCACAAGCTCAGGACAAAATTTGAAAACTCTCACCAAAAATGTACATTACCTCAGTCTAAAACGGTTGTTAAACATTGATCCCTGAGACCCACTACCATAATCATTTCTCTACTTCAGTAAGCCAGATTCAGATGATTAGATCACCCCATCAACTTGTCATCAAGGTCTGCACAAACCTGCTATTGACTCAGTAATTTGAGTCATGGTTGTTGAAGCTGGGAAACATCTAAAGCATGCAGGACAGCGGGTCCTCAGGCCCAAGATAGGGAAACACTGGTCTAAATATAAACTGCAAGTTAAAAGCAAATTACAGCCTCATTAAGCATAACTCAAGGATGTAGATGCTATTGTATCTAATCTAAAAATTCATGACAGCAGGTCCATCAAATATGTTGTAACAGAAATGAATCCCAACACAACACGTATCACATTTGTTTTAGTCAGTCGTACGAGGAGTCTTTGTTAGTCTTTATGTCCCATATACTGTAGAGCCAGTACAGGGACCTCCAGGGTGGAAGAGTGTACTTATAAAAATACAAGACAGTACTGATTTACCCAATCAGGTTTTTTATTTGGAACAGAGTGGCAGATTAGTGACAGGGCGGTGGCGTGGAGGATCCGCCTCCATTCGCTCACTCAGCCAATGACAGAAACTCAGCCTTAAAAAAATGTAAATGTATAAAAACAGGAATGGGATCAGCAAACAGAGAAGTGTAGCCTCCACTGGGCTTCACAAACTAACATTCATTCATGCATTCCTAGACTCTCTCTTTCACACACACACACGCACACACACATACAAATCTACCCTCTTCCTCACGCACACTCCTCATATTTGGCTACGCAGGCATAGATGGGTACAAACACACAACTTCGACAGTCACTTTAGAAAAGACAGTACGTGTTTAGTTCATTCCTGCCTGTGAGAAAAATGGCGTCTCGTGTGTCCATCTGTCCTGCTGCAGATGGACAGGTAGACAAGCCAGACAGACATTGAAAAGACACAGTCAGTGTGTGTGATAGCCACTGTGAGGGACAAGATGTCCCACATTCAGCAGTGAACAGACAAAACGCACGCAAACACACATGTACACACTTGGAGAGGCTAGCTTAGTGTACACAAGAGTCTGCTGTGAAATACCAAAGTGAAGGACTCACACACACACACAGACACACACACACACATACAGGTGGCAGATTTAGATGAGGAGTACACACACACAGACACACTGATGAGGTGGGGCGGTAGGCGATCTAACACTCAGGAGTGGAGGAGGTGTGTTACCTGTCTGTGGAAGAGCGTGAGAACTGCTGGAGTAGGTAAACACACTCGACCACAGGACGTTCCAACTTCAGCGCATCCATCTTTTTTTTTTTAAACACACCCCCACACACAGACAAAAATATGCACAGGCATCCAACACACAACCAGATGAGAATAGTTTTGACTCCCATGCATTTTTGTTCTACAGTACTGAGTATAAGAGAAGCTACTAGCCCAGTCGCACTGGTGTGGTTATTGTTACAATCTCTCAGATAGAAGCACAGCCCTCCCATCGCCTCTCTCTACCCTTCCCCTGCCTGCCCCTCCCCCCCCAACAAGATGGTCCCACAACAAGGGGAAAGTTTACCTCACAGATATTTTTTTTCCCTCATAACCAAAGCTTTAGCAACAAATGTTATGGTTTAAATGCATTTAGTGCACGTGGGAGCAGCTTTCTGCATTGCTTTTTTTCTTTTAAAGCCCCTCATGCCTCTCAGAGGCCCCGCCTATCCTCAAACAGAGAGCCAATCAATGGTAGAAGATGGAAAAAAAGAACGCAAGGCATGCAAATGAGCTGTGAGAGGTGGAGTATAACAGATGACATAATGACTAATTGGACATGTAGTTGTGCTTTTACACAGACCAAACTCTAAACCACCCGGCGACTGAGTGATAACTAATTAGTAACATAGTGAAACCACCTGACCGCGCTCCAACTGCAAGTTATGATCATCGCAATGACGACGACGATGCATTTGATATGTGTTTAAATGATGTGATTTATATTGAATTCAAATTATGAGTGGTGTGCTCTAATGCGCAGAGAGTTTTATGTCTGCTGTTGTGTGTGTAAGAGTGTGTGCGTCCACATGACAAGAGCACAGCTCATCTAAAAGTGATGACAGATGTGATGGATAAAAACTCTCCATGATCATGCAGATGGTTAGTGTCACCAGAAAGGATACGCTGATATTTACATATAAACTTTTTTTTTAACTGCTAAATACATATCCTCCTGTTTAGGCATTATTATTATTATTCTGGTTTAATTATTACTCACCATCCAGCCCAAAAACATTGATATATTATCGATTATTATTACTATCAATAACTAGTCTTTGTACAGCTTAGAGGAGCAGAGGGGCTGGCAGCTCGCTGAGAGCAAATCTTGATGTGACTAGCCAGTGTTTCCACAGTGGCTCCTTGACATTGAGAAACACAGCGAGGATTGAGTACCATTTTCTGGTTGGCCAAGCAGAGCGAGAGGTCAGAGCCACCTTCAAGCACATACTAATGCGTGTGTGCGTGTTGTGTATAAACTTGAGCTTATGTGGCTGTATGCGTGTGTGTTTGTGTATCTTTCAGCACCAGGGATACGGAAAGGCACAAAAGAGACCTTTCCTCTCACCTTTGACCCTGGGCTCTGAGCAGCCAACCAGATGCTTTGAGTGTTTTTTCTTTTTCTTTTTTGGGGAGGGGGGGAGATGAGGGGCAGGGTCTCTTTTTTTATGTGCGGCCCTCATCTCGCTCCGCCCCCATCCTCTCCTCTTACTTAGGCATTTTCATTTGCTCCATAAAAACAGAAGAGGAACTGTTTTGTCAGTTGAAAAGTACAGATTAAGAGAATGTTTTGCTTTTCTTACAAAATAATCATATCATTACATACAGAACAGGATAATCTGTAGCATAGTAATAACAACATTTACTTTAAAAACATCTTGTGTGTATGTGTTATTTTTTCTGAATACATTTCCCATTTTTTTTTCTTTTTTTTGTCATCTTTTTTCCATTTTTATTGAAAAGAAAGTTCCCAGAGAGAAAGGCGCTCTCATCTGTTATGGAAACAAGAGGGGAAAGGGATGAAGAAAGGCGAGCAGATGGAGAGGTGAGGGAGGAAGAAGAGGAGGAGGAAGAGAAGGAGAAGGGGAGGATTTAAGAGTATCTTTCTCTCGCTCTTCTAAGGTTTCTCCCCTTGCGTGCGATGTGTCTCTGGTGTGCAGGTGTTATGCGTAAAACTCCTCTTGCTTGTCTGGTTTCTGGTAGGTGACAGTTGCCTGTTTGGGTTCTTCCAGCGTATAGCTGCCCTCATCCTTCTTCTTCATCCTGTACACCAGCAGCATCACCAGGAAGGCGGCAAACAAAGCGCCCACCACACCTCCTACAATCACAGCTGGAGCAAGACAGAAAAAGACCATGAGGAGTGTCAGACTTGTTGTAGACTGACAATGAAACTCAGCAAAAAAAAACACACATAAACAGGCACTAAATCAGCTCTAGGGCCACTGTTGCATCCTGTACTAGACTACAACTCTAGACATACACCACTGTAAAACACTTCTACTCTGAAAGCACAGCAAATCTAACACACCATCATTATCACCTTGCTGCTAAGTGAAGACTGATGAGAGCCTGAATGTGCCAGCATACATTCTGATTGCCAACAGCATTGTGCTAAATTGCAGCCCAGCAGCACTACATAGTAGTTTAACTTACTGCTGGTGTTACCGATCAGCAGCAGTTTTTTTTTTTCCTACCTCCCTCCACTCACATCAATTATGAACTGTTGCTGCGAGCAAGAGATTAGTCTGCGGTCATCAAAATGGTCAGAAAGTCCCTTATTAAAGTAAATTGACATTGATATCAAAGCTGAAACAAACTATTGTTTTCCAGAATCATTAAAGAAAACTGAGCTGCCATTCAGTGTGTGTTCACTTCGCTTATGCCATTACTATTTGAATATGCACACAACTAAAGGTTTGTTCGGTAGACGCTAGGGATGATGGGTGCATCACTTCATCTGCCACTATCTTACTCTGATGCTCCCATCACTCGAGAACAGGGTAAATCTCAGACCACATGACCTTCTTCCATTGCTCCAGAGTCCAATCTTTATGCTCACGAGCAAACGGAAGATTTTTTTTCTTGATTAGCCTCACTGATAGGTGGTTTTCTTAAGGCTACACAGCTGTTTAGTCCCAATCCCTTCAGATCTGTTCCATGTATCTTCTGACATGAAGAAATGAGAAACTACACAGTGCATCTATAAGGGTTAAATAACTTCATTCCAGCTGAAACATAATCATCCATGCAGTAATTATCCAATGGGAGGCTCTTACCTATTTGTTTAGTTCATAACAAAAAATGAACACACATACACACACATATGTGTACATATATATATATATATATACACACACACACACACACACACACACACACACACACACATATATATGTATAAATTTGCTTTTCCTATTGAACTTTGTCCCTTATGTAATTTTTTCCTGATTTTCTAAATCTTTTAATGATACTAAGTATTGATAAATAAAATCCCCCAAGTCTTTATTCTATTTTATATAACTTGCCCACTCAGTCTTCACAAAGCTGTTATTCCAAAGATGCCTTCAAGTCTTCGCTTGCACCTGTTACATCTTTTGTGAAACTGTTATGTAGTATGCAATAGTTGATGCCACATCACAAGACTGAGAAGTTGATTGAACAGTGTTTCCTCGTGAAGTAATGTGTAGTTGTGAATAAAAAAGCCACCTGGACTTTTTTTTTTTTTAACTTCAAAAACACTTTTTAATAGACTGAAGAAAGTGAACACAGTAGCCCTTTTCACACAGTGGTCATGCTACACTGTCTGCTAACAGGATGTCTTTGGTAAGCGACTGTTCACCTTTGCTTTTTCGTGCTGAGCTAAAGAAAGGTGGGTTACCATGGTATCAGTGTGTGATTTAGAAAAGCAGAATCAGCCAAGTGACATCATCTGTGGGTTCCACTGGATCACCCGTTTCTTATACATACAGTACATATCAATTTGAGCCTCTGATGACCTCAGATGATTAGGTGCATCAACACTGATCCTCCATTCTGCGTCTGTATCTTGCAAATAGGAGTGCAATGCCATGCACAGTGAAGGCATATCGGTCCCACCCTGAACAATCTGTGTGAAAAGGGCTGTTACATAAGCTATGGATCTATAGCACTACATGACACTGATATGTGAATTGACTCTATCACAGAATCTAATCTAAAATCTGTTGCCTCCTGCTCTTTACCGATGACCAGGAAATCAGCAAAAACCACCGCCAGCAGTCCACCAATCAGAATAGCTGAAGGAAAGACAGAGAGCCAGTCAGATCAGGCAAGTTGGCTGCTCCCTCATTTTCTACAACAGCTCTTTGGGATGAAAACGGGGCACTTGAAGAGAAATTGGATTTGCCAACAGGGAAAGGGATGAGAAAAAGAAGGGAAAAAGGAGGGGTTGGACAGCCCAAGAGGAGGATTACTTGTTCTCAGTGGGTCAAACCGGGCCAAGTAGCACTTTCACAATGTTGATGAATCTGGACAATGTGAATGCAGGGTAATGCAAGATTATCTTAGCAGCCCCTAGAAAGCAGGAAAAGAATACAGGAGGCAACGGGGAAATGTGTTCTCTTGATCTATCCAGCAATACATGAGACAGGAAAGCAGAATGAGAGGGAGATGGGGTCAATAACAATTAACGAACACAGAGAAGAGTCCAGGACAAAAATTCAAGCATGTTCTCACCTATCAAGACCTCTTTTCTCTCCAGGATGTTCCTCTGTGGTAGCTGTGCAGCAGAGCTCCCTCCATCCACCGTGTTGCCGATCAAATCTGGATTCACTGGCACTATACCTCGGCCCAAACCATTGCGACGATCATCACGGATCTCAAAATCTCCGCTTGGTCCTGCAGCACCCACCTCGTTGTTACCCTCCTGAGGCAGAGACAGAAACACTGTAAGACTAACAGCAGGCTTACATTTTGTTAATCAGGATTGTTCCATGGAGTTACTGGACTGAAATGTATCCAAACCAACACAGAGAACTTTCCATGGCACATATTCACCTTTTAAACAAAGACCCTCTGTATGTTCTGTCTGGAGGAAAGCTGTGTATTGTCCAGCATATATAAACACACTTCATAAACTTTGGCTGCTTGATTATAACTTGGTGAGGCAGAACTTTAAATTGACCATACTTTAAAAGGCAGAGCTGCTGGAAGCTAAGGAAAAAAAAAATCTGAGGAAAGACTATGATCTGTAAATAATTAAGACGTCATTACTAATGAGGCAATCAGAAGTAAGGCTGGGTTTCAAACCTTTAATAAAATTGATTATGCTAGTACAGAGTTTATAAATGTTTTTGCAAATTTAATTGCTTATTGTTGGATTTACTCTTGTTTTATTTGTGCAGCCTGCGCCCCCAAAGTCTGACACAGATGATTCATCTGTGCAACAGAGGCACATCCAGTGCATACGAATGAGCCACACGTGGTCTTCATGTGACCGTGGACATGCAGTTTTGTTGTTTTGTTTTTTTTGGCAGTCCCAGAAACACACACACACACACCTTCCTGTTGTGACTACACTTTACTGAAGCAAATGTATATTAATCTATCAGTTAATAGCCTTAGACAAACTACTCTTGTTTGAGTAATGTCTGCTGAGAAATACAGCACCCAGCTGTTTCAGGAACTTTACACATGAACATGTTTAAATTATACATGTTTCTGTATTTGTCACAAAAAAAACAACAACAAAAAACTAAGTTAAAAATTGAAGTCTTATTTTAGGATCAACATAGATTGTTGGACAGCATCTCAGTTTGATAGCACTTAGCCATAAAAGAAAACAGTGTAATATACTAAAGGCTTTAGAGCTTTTTTCAATTAAATTTAATGAAATAAATAAAGGCCAAGATAATGTCTGAAAAGTTGGTCGACTTTAAAGCCAATTAAAAGATCATTTGTAATCATTTCCTTTCAGTAGGCTCAGCATGATGTTCTCATCTGTCAATACTGAACTGAAGAAAAGCCAAGGGCAGCATCAAATTGAGAGAATAAACAGAGGCCAAGGGGAGAT
This sequence comes from Arrhamphus sclerolepis, assembly GCA_037176975.1. Classification (NCBI taxonomy): domain Eukaryota; kingdom Metazoa; phylum Chordata; class Actinopteri; order Beloniformes; family Hemiramphidae; genus Arrhamphus; species Arrhamphus sclerolepis. The sequence goes on from JBAMYA010000003.1 coordinate 9,198,979, forward strand.
CTTGCTCTAAACTTTGTGAGAAAAACAGTTTGGTTATATTTAAGCAACAAAATTACTTTGTTAGATTGAGGGGGAAAAAATAATCATTGTTTGGATCAAAAAAAGTCCTTTCACAATAGGTAACTTTCCACTAATTGGCAAGTCTCTTTTATTGGTTTTCCATCGTAGGCAGTACAATGTCATGTCATACTGAAGTTCCAGCCACTGACACTGAGAACCACTGATGAGACAGAAAAATGCTCACCAGGAAACACACCTCGATCTAATAAGCTGCAACATTCTGAAAAATAAGCATAATACCAGCAACAGATTTATTTTTTGTTCTAAGAAGATTTTGGTCTTTTATGTCCTCGCTGTGACAAAACAACCACTTATCGAAGGTCAAATATAGCATACCATAGCCTCAACTGTTCTCCAATCAGAAAATTATCCAGCCTACTTCCAGATGATACTCAATGTAGTAAAAATAAATAAATAACAACAGCAACTGCCTATTAGCCATAACCATCTATGCCAAAGTTTCATAGAAAAATGGCAACTGTTTGTCAGAAGGCACTCCATTTTTTTGGCTTAAAAGACGACAGCAGCAGATTCCCGTGGCCTTATTCACATGACAGTAAAAGGTTGCCTATGAAATCTGGGTGACTTTATGTTCATTGTTGATCATAATGGATGGCATAACCTTCTGTCCTACGAGTTGTGCAGCTGTGTCCGCTTTAAACATAATTAGGAGGGTTATGGGATAACTATGGGTTATTAATGTTTCTGTTAATTGCATTTCTGTTCATTGTAAAAAAAAAAGAAAAAGAAAAAAAAGAGCAATAACATTTGATGTTTTTGCTGCTTTGATTAAAGTTCTATACATATATATATACACACACACACACGCACACACACAGACACACACACACATATATATGTATAAATACATATGTAGTTACCATTATTTTCTTAATTCCCTATTCCTTAGTACTTGCTGTGCTGGGGATTCTTTAATCTGACATTACACTATACACATGATGTGCAAAGGTCCTGCAACTGAGACTGAATCTGGGATACAAACATTCCCAGACGTAAGTTAAACCACTACTACCGACGCTGTTCATTGTTCCATCATATTAGTGGCAGCAACTAAGTAGAAGACAAAGTGTAACGTGAAGTGCAACAGCAAGTGCCTTAGCTTATCAGAGACACACAGGCAGGATTGCATATAGTGAGAATGAGTGAAGTTGCTTCATCTTTGTGGCTACGAGGAAGCCATGAAATTCTAAGCTTTGTAGTGAAATACACACTTCAACTAAGCTTCTGTTTAGCCATTTTATTAGAGGAACATTTTGTGTTGATGGAAACAGAATGTGTGTAAATATGGCTGATAAATGGCTTTTATATGTAATCTTATTCTAATCAGCGATGTGACTGCCTCAGTGTTGCATGACAAATCGGACACTTGGAGCTCTTGTTGGGAGATTAATACTTAGCTGAGGCATGCTGCTCTGGTGAAAGGCATAATGTATATTATATTCAAACATTTATTTTTACCTGTGTCGTTGTGGGCTGCTGGGAGCGTGTCGTTCTCTCTGTTGGAACCGCCTGAGTGGCTGTCGTCATGGGCACCCGAGGCCTGAAGGGGACCCTGGTCTTTATAGTGGGAGCAGCAGTAGTGGTGGGTACGGCTGTTGTGGGCTCAGGAGTGGTCTCCTCTGTGATGGACGTGTCTTCTTCTGTGGTGGTGTCAAACTCAAAGACGGGGACAGAAGCGGTGGGCTCAGGTGACAGGTAGACGTCCTCCTCTTCTTCTGTGGTGCTCAGGTCATCTGAACCAGCAGAGGGTGCTGCACTTTCATCAGGACCATTTTCTGGGTTGGTGGTCGCCACGGGGACCGCAGCAGGGGACCTTGGAGCAGCGGTGGTCTGACCAGCGACACCGGCCCGGATCCTTTCCAGCTCTCTCTCTCTTTCAAGCTCCCGCTCTCTCTGCCTCTCCCGCTCTCTCTCCCGCTCTCTCTCTCGTTCTCTCTCTCGTTCTCGCTCCCTCTCCCTCTCACGCTCTCTCTCCATCTCTCGAACCCGCTCCCGCTCCCTCTCCCTTTCCCTCTCTCTTTCCAGCTGTCTCTCCCTTTCTCTCTCTCTCTCCAGTTCCCTCTCTTTTTCCTTCTCCCAGAAGGATCCGCTCTCTCCATCAGCTTCAGTGGGCAGTGGTGTGACGCTGGCTTCCTCAGGGTCAGGGCTGGGTTCCGCTGCAGGTGGGGCAGATGGTGCCGGGCTGGTGGCCTGGGTGGTGGAAAAGAGAAGGGGTTCCTCTGTAGTAAAGGACACACTCACTGATGTTGGCTTCATACTGATCTCAGGAGCTGAAGAAAAACAGAGGAAACAAACGATTTAGAATTCCAAAATGACTCATGCACATAAATTGCACAATAAAACATTATGTTGGGACCCAATATGTTTGATTTTTTTTTTTAATACAACTAATAGGCTTCCATGTAAAGTGCTCTGTTTTCTCTTTTTGAAGAGTGCCAAACTAGTCACTCTGTACACAATCTTTTACTTTTAATATGATAATGCAGAAACAGAAGATAAGCCTCGACTACAACTGTGGAGTTTCAGGCAGTTTGGCTGCAGCCTGTGAGAAAGCATAACTGAGGGCTTTGTAACTTTGACTTTTCATTTGGATTAGTAAAAGGACAAAGTAATAGTAAGAAGAAAAAAAAAAAACATGTTTCTTTAAGATAATTGTATCCATAATTGTATCCACTGTACTACAAGACGAGATGACTAAATCTATTTTAGTCTTCAAAACAAACAAAAAAAAGTCAGAAATACTGTAAACTGACCATTATTGTGCATAAACCTTAAAATACCGTCTCCTGGTAGTTGACTCTGACAGCACAGAATTCATATGTACAAAAACCTGTTTGCAGGAATTGTAGCCGTAAAAGAGGCACTAAAGCAATTTATAACATAACAATCAACACTAAAGTTGGGGTTACCTTTGAATGATTCTGACTTTAAGTCTCTATTATTTAGATGCATATTAGATTTTTGCAAGTATATTGACATTGCCCAACTCAATTTGTCTGATGCATGACATGTGCACATTTTTTCCTATCTAACTGTGGAGAGCATCAAGTTTCTCACGGAGTAGGGCTAACTGACGTACTGTTTGGTATACCTGTTCTTATTGTTGACTTCTGCTTGCAGATAAAGACATTAAATAAAAGGTATTGCAAAAGCACATGTGCTCACTGAGCACAAGAATCTAAGTGACAAACGTATTTTACATCACTTTTTAAAATCATTATCTGAATTGTTTGTTGCAATATTTGTTAAAGATATTGAAATCTTTCACATATTTAATGAGGGACAAGTGATTAACTAATTAAGTGAAGACTGTTCCTTAGAAACTGAGAACTGGATTGTGACAAAATAGAGAGCAGAAAGTGACAGAACAGATGTTTCACCAGCAGCTAAAAAGAAACTGGCTGTCCATCCATCCGCTAATCAGTTGTTAAGTGATGGCTTTCCTTGATTGCTTTCCATTTCTGCTTTGCTGTGGTGTTTCATTAGTGGACATCTTTAAACAGGTTACCTGCGGTGCAGATCTTTTTCATATGCACAAAGTGCATCTTCAAGAGAAGAGGAGATGAGAAGACCTGAGTGATTCATTTCCTTTTTAAGTTTCATAATATTATTATGCTACCTTTTATTCTGTTATAGAAGTGAGGCTCCTTGGGTTGAAAGAGACATAAATTAAATTTGCAAACACATAGATATGAAGGGTGCCAGAAGAACTGCAAAAGATATCGAAAAATGGGCTCCACCAACACATCCTCTGCTGAACATATTGGATGCCTTGTTCTGAGCAGTGACACAGTATGCACATCTGTCTGTTAAAAATGAGTCCTTTCTTTGCAAACATTCGACTCCATATCACGGTCTGAGATAAAGCAATTTGGCAGGCTGCTGTGTGAACCGCAGGGGGTGCCTCTGCTACACTCTCCTGATCTGAATTGTAATTTATTTTGCACTCACCACTAGCGCAGCGCCTGAACCGAGGGCAGCTCACGATGAGTCATGCTTGATAACGAGAGCCCTGTACAAGCTTCAAGTTCTAGATTAGTAAATCAGCCTGAATTACACCAATGTGATTTACATTAAGTAGATAATTCCTACACATGCAAACAACAAGCACACCTAAAAGAAGGCATGTGCTCGCACAGAGCTGTGTCCAACTGCTTGTGTGCGTGTGATCATCTAATCTATGTAGACTGTAATCTGATTAGAGCAAAGGAGATCTTGGGGAACTGAGCCTGGCTTAGTGTTGGTTTGCAAGGGTGTGTCTTAGGTGTTTTCAATAAATCTGTATCCAAACTTGGCCGCTGAGCTAAAGGGCATTTTCTTGTGGTGATATTGTGTGTGTTTGCATGGCCTCCGTGCATGTGTGTCTGCTGAACGAAACCACCAAAACCCGAGGATAGGGAGTGGGTGGGGGAGTGAGGGGAAGAGGGGAATGGGGGCTTCACGGTCAGCAGATTGAAACCGAGCAGCTGTCGGGTTTCAGAGAGTCAGGGGGTGAGTGGGTAGCCTCACACACAATGAAACACACACACACACACTTACAGCCAGAGCCAGAGCCCGAGTAGAGGTCCTCATCGTCATAAAAGTCATCACTCGTCGACCCTCCTTCGTCATCGAGAGGCAACCTCTGTCCCTGTTGGAACGAGAGAAGGAGAAAGGTGCAGATGACACAGATTAGAGTTATTAATCACGAATAGCTGAGCTGGTTGTCACTTCTTTCGAAGGAGAGACCACTTTGGCAGATTACATCCACACTCACAGCTGTCTGAGAGGACGTGCAGGGTGCATTATACTGGACAGGGTAACATCTGTCAGTCTGTGACTCTGTGGAGGAGCATAGTTAATGAGCTGATCTAAAGCTGGGATTCTGGCGGAGGAACATCAAAGCCTTTAGGAGAGAGGGGGGTTTCAGTTCATCTCTGCTTGTGTGTCAGCTGTAAGTGATGCTCAGACTGCAAAGCACCAAAGCACAGAACTCCAATTAACTTCTGAACTTGATTATTTTTTCCATTATAGATTAGTGTGGTAACATTTTGAAAGCGCTTTGTGTGTGTGTGTGTGAGTAGGTATACATGAAACGCTGGAAAAGGCACACTCACTTTCACAAGGTAAATGTGTTCTTTGTGAGCTGCCCTCCTTCTGGAGAAGTTTAGTTTGGAGACACCCCACGGGTGAACAGGTTAACACATTTTACAAACAGATGCCACTGTGAAACCTTTCTAATTTCTAGAGCAGAAATATTAACTTTTCATCCTAATAACGCAGTCAAAAAGCAAAGTCTGGGAATGTTGGATCTGTTTTTCATGAAACTGAGGAAAAAAATGAAAATACTAATAAATAATACAACATAATTATTTTTCAAAAGCCCAAAACAATTGTCATATTTTTGGTTTCAAAACATTTCAAAAATCATTCTGATTTTTGAAGCTTGATGTTCATAAAGGAAAAAACATTGATATTTACCACCTGCAAGTTTGCATGTTTAAATATATAAATGTAGTTGTATTTAATAGGATACACACTCACTTGCATAATCATCAAATAAGTAAAATGCAATTTAATAAACACATAAGTGCATTTTGGACACAGAATTTTACAGTCTGAAAGAAGGCGCACAATGGAATACAAAACTGAAATCTCCCAATGGGGAAAACAAAGGTTTTCGCTGCAGTGTATAACCTTAAAATGGGGACAAGTAACTGCATGCAAACTCATAGGGATTGTAGGGCTGAATGTAAGACATATTCCCTTGTTAATCACGTAATCAGTTAATCAACAGACTGATTTGACAAAATGGAAGTATTCAACCATTCTCACAGCTTAGGGTGCAAGTTACTGAGCTCCATATGGAAAATTAAAACCGAGCCTCAATGAAGGTGTCAGATGAAAACTTGGAAACAATTAATACCAACTGATTGATGAATGTCTGCACCGTACTTCATGGCAATCCAACCAAAAGCTGTTGAGGTATTTCAGTCACAAACAAAATGATGGGCGGACTGAAAGGATTGCCCATAGCATTGCATGGGAATAATTCAGGTTCCAGATGCTAGTTTTATCTGACCAGCAGTCCAAAAAACCAAACATGTGTTCAAGTGGATACAGCAGATCAGTTTTATTCAGACTTGAGAAGCCTTAACAAATAACAATTTTGTTCTATAAATAGTTTGAATGATTGACTGACAATCATTATCCCCAACATCTGAATCATCTCCGCTCCAGATCACTAAAACGTTCATCAAGGCCTAATTCTTTGCTACTTTTAACGGGACAGTGTGAATCTGGCAAGCTCCATGGGGATCTGGTAGGGGGTAATCGTGGATCATTCAGTGGGGGGTTGAATCTCTGAAGTGAATGACTACGGCTTTGAGGGTAACCCTCTTCCCTTTTCATTCATGGCTCTCTCTTTCTCATGACCTCAATCCCAGATCCCTGTGATATTTAACACACCCTTCAGCACTCAGGCTTTTCTCATCAAATGGTTTCATCTAATACTTCTATTAAAAGCATTCACAATGTCACCATATGTAGTGCAAAGACAAGTGTATGCATGCAAACCACATGTAAAAAAACCTGACCCAAGATAGGTTTTAAATTGTGTTTTTCTCAGCTGAAGATTAGACACATATTTCATATATTGACTGGCCAATGCAGCATTTTGTGCAAGAGAAAAAAGAAAATGGAAATATGGTATTTTGTAACCGGTTTGTAGCAATGTGTTGAAACACTTTTCTGATGCCATCTTGAACTTCTCAATGGGTCTGGGGCTCAATATCATAATAAATTGAACTGGTTAGCTTGATTACGATTAATGAGCAATTATTTTCCTATTGTTTTATTTTCATAGATTTCCTCATATAGACCACTGACAAGGTGTAACAAATTATCTTCTACCATCAGATGGTTGATAAATTTGATAATTTTAAGCGAATGAGCAGAAGATGTCATTGCTGATGTATCATAAAGACAGTCATAACTTCTTTTTTTTTCAACGCCACAAATATTTTCAGAAGCCTGTTGATAATCTATTTTTACTTTCAAAATGAGCTTTCACATCGATTTGGGTTGAAATCAAAGAGTAGACAGTTTACGCATCACAGCATCATCTAGTCAGTTATGGGGTGAATTACTCTTCCGTTTTAGGAAACAGCAGCCTTGGTGTCATCCATCTTTAATATACAGCCTGTGCTGACAAAAAGTTCATCTTTATTGATGACCCCTTGAAATTTTCCAACTAGATTGAACTTTTTCCTCATTCGATATGGATATGCTCGAGTTAAGTGCTCAAGTTGCTTGCAAGTGTTTACCCGCTTTGAACTTTTCTCTCGCCAGTATGAAGAGTTCACTCAACTCGATTTTTTGGCCTTTATCAGATCAAAATGTTGAGCAGATATCCACTGTGTGATCATGAGATCTGAGCCGTCTGTAAATAAAGAATCTGAGGTTTTCAGCTGGAAACAGTAACTGCATCTGCAAATGAAGCCGATGAGCCAAGGAGACCAAACAAAACTTCAACTCAACTTCAGATAAAAGCTTTCTTGTGAATAGATGAGATATGGAGTGACAGTATGGGTTTATATCAGCAGCCTTTTTATTTCAAACATGGTCATTCATTCAGGTACTCCGTTCTCCATATCCTAAGCTCAAATCTACCTTAGCGCACAAAAAAGTAATACTTTGTTTCAATGCCAGAAAAGAAAAAAAAAAGAAAAGGGAGGGGGCAATAGAACAAAGGGGCTCGGTTCTGCTGCTGGGATTGGAAAGGAGTCAGTCCATGGCTGTAAATCTGACCAAAACAAACTTATCTCCTCGGCAATCTTAAGCCCATCCTGAGGCCCTGCAGAGCTCTTTTCTCTAGTCTGTGCGACACTAATTGTGCACACACGGAAGCAGAAGCTCCTCCCCGGCTCCAGACACAGGAAACCTGATGCCTTTAAAAGCTAATAAAAGCATAATGGAATCTAGACACCCGCAAATCTCAGTCCATCACATCACAGCACGAGTTAAAGCTGAAACACTGTATGTACCTCCTAAAAATGAAACTGACTTGAAGCCTGGACAGGCGAAAGATTTGGGGTGTGCAAAGTGGAACACCGAGAGTGTGTGTGTGTGTCATGCTTCAATTGCCGTGTGTGAGGCAGAAAAGTGTGTGTGAAGGCCTGGTGATGTCAAACCCTGAAAGTGCGGAAAAATACTGAAAAGACGTCTCAGTGAGAGCATGGTGCGAAAGTGTGTGCGTGTGCCTATTTGTGCGCTGTACTCCAAGGTTTTACAATGAAGGCCGTTGCTATGGGCAACCTTCGCCTTTCACAGAAATTCTCATCTCCCCGTGAGAAGCTACCAGACTCACACAGATGAGCACACACACTCTCACACACTTTTAAAAGTACAACATTGGCAAAGGTGTTATGTAACGTCAAATAAACAACCTAAGAAACAATCTCTCAACAGTCTGCTTCTGAATCCCCCCTCGCTTCCACACACTCTGTGTATCCCTGTCCTCGCCCCATTTTCCTTTCATCTTAAACTCCCATGTCTTATCTCAAGGCTAGCCCACTAAATTCACCATGACTTAAAAAAAAAAACAAAAAAAACACACACACATGCATACTTGAATAAACACACTACCCCCAAGGCGGCTTCAGAGCTCACTCCAGGGGCCCCATTTACGAGTCCCCAAAACACACTACAATCTACAGGACTCACTGTAGCTATAGAGCAACTATTTTTTTGTACTTTGTGTTTAAATGTGCATCAGCTATGGTTATCCCAACATTTAATAGCTATACGTAATCACAGTCCATGCCTCACCATATTTAATTTATGAGTCGATATTATATGTGTGAAATCACAGTATGGTGGGAAGTAGTGCGTCACTATTTGTAATTACACTGCGTGTGTGTCTGCAAGGGTGTAATCACAGGTTTTGTTGTAGCGTGTGTATTTACATGCAGACAGAAATGCTCCTCAGACTCATTCGTGTGGGTGTCTTTTACGTGAATCTGGGGGAGTCCAATTCTTCATTTTGTCCATTTCTGGACATAAAAAAAAGAAAGAAAAAAAAGATTGAGTCTCTTTTCAGCCTGCGCCACATTGCTAACTAACCCCAACGAGCTGCCAGCCACCACATGCATAACCTAAGGCCAAAAGCATCTGTACATTACCCTCAATTTCTCTCCACCACTGCATTTTGTTCTCATTTGTTATAAAAGGATACTGAAAGACAACAACCAAATTCAACTGGATCTGCGGGGTAAATGCAATCCTGGTTTTTGGCAACATATGAAGCAGTGCCACTGTAAGACATGTGGTGCCAGTTGGAGTCAGTTTAAAACAATCTGGGATCCTGGAATATATAATTATGTTTAATTCTGTGGAAGGAGAAGGAGAAAACATAAAATTGAGGGAAACACAAATGCAAAGTGAGAATCAGCTCTTCTCTCTGTGTGCATGCATGTGTGTTCCCGCTTATGTCCTCTGAGGGATGTTGCAACATATGAGGTGACTCAGGTAGAAACTTGATCTTAGGCTGACATCAGGCTATCTACTATAAATTTGATCCTATACCTTCTGTGTGTATGTGTGTGAGAGAGAGAGAGAGATTCCTCATTTTACAGTTACAGACTGTAGATTTTATATCTGGGCTAACAATACTGCAATTCGACAGACATTATTATTCCGCACCTAATCCATTCTGCAATTTAATTCAGGTTGGGTGTGAAAACAATTTAAGATTTTAAACCTTCAAGAATCTTTTATTAAAACAGCACAGCTACCTGCCTCAGTGAAAGAAACAGAGAGACGTGTTTGTTTCTCCTGCAGAAACAATGGATAAGTGCTAATGCTAAGATGCAGGAAGTCATAAATATAGGTGGCAATGGAACTTTTTTTTTTTACACTGATGCACATACACACATACAAATAAATGATAATTAAAAGAAGACAGACAGAATCTTTTGGGGGTTGTTTTCCGGATGGTCTGACTCAGTTCAGGTTAGAAATTGCCTTCAGGGCCTTCAGGCTTGCTGTATAGATACAGAGCTTCATTGTGATTGACTTCAAATGCATTCCTCAGTAACACGAGATGCTGGCTGCAGCACAATGCCTTGCACACACACCAACATTTTAAGCTTCTCATCCAGCTCATGCAATTATGCTTTGCTTTGGAGATATAATCATTAATTGTGCTTTTTATATGAGAGATTTCATCAGACGGAGCGTCCTCGACTGCTGCAGCATCTCTGAGCTCCCAAACTGTGAAAAATAATTTCAATACTCCCTCTCCTTTCCTGCACCATCTGTGAATTCCTAATTCCTCTGTCTGACCCTCCATTTACTGTAGTCACAGCACTGAGGGAATACAGCAGACGGACAGAGGCTTCCATTTTTCAGACCAAACACAGTTTTTATCTTAGACCTCTTAGTTTCTGACCCTACCAACTCGTCCCTTACCAGTGCAAGTCTCTTGGCCTCACAGTGTAAATCACTGGGTTCTCTTTCAGCTTCCAATTTTTGGTGAGAAAGAAGGTTAATGTTGTAAAAGGGTCTATTATATGCCAAACCATTTTTTTTTGTGTGTCTATTCCAAAAGTGAGTTAGAAAACAAAAAAAAATGCAGTCATCTCACATGAGACTTGAACTCAGGACCCAAGATGAAGGTCTGGCACTCTGCTTCTCCATCCTCATAACTCACCCAGGACTTCACAAATCAGTCCCAGTTATGCCAAAATTTCTTTCTAGTATGTGCAACTCTCTCTTTTCCTGGGACTTTAATCTTGTTAGTCACCAGTAAAATTAGAAAGTATGCAGCATTTCAAAACCAAAAAAGGCATGAAAATGAATAAAAATTACATGAAAGTTAAAAGTTTGAGGAAAGTCGTGAGGAATATTGTGACTTCATATTTACACCACATGGAGTCATGGCCCCAGAAGGTTCTGCAGGTAAGCATATACAATAACCAAGTCATCATCCTGTCATTTCTTGTTAATGCCATAACTGGCACTATGTGGTACAAGTAAATATTTGACTCCTTTCCACTTTCATATGAATCAGCAAAATGCCTTTCTAGTGCAGGGACCACTCAAGACGCTTTTACAATGCAAGCAGATTTCTCTCTCAGCCACACACACGCAGTCTTATACAGACAGACATTTATTTGCCCAAATTATTCCTATAATTATTTCTATGCATCAAATTACATTATAATTAACATCACTGAAGCATAAACTGAATTTAGGACTGTGGGAGGAAACCAGACCATACCCATCCCCAAAGAGAACCCACACAGATACAGGGAGAACATATAAACTCCACACAGAAAGGTCTAGCTGTACTATGTCGTATCACTGCATGTCATCTAGATGTATGTTAACTCAGTGTTTCTCAGTGTATGTGTGTGTTAATAATTCAGGCTCCACTTACTGAGAGTCTGTGCTGCGCTTGTCCATATTTGTTCCAAAGCATCAGATGAGCAGAGCCCATCTGTATTATTACTGTAATTAATATTTTAAACCTTGATGTAGGTTTGCTGGATGAACACAAGAACTAGAAGTCAAACTTTTTAACCAGCCATTTTCAAGCTTACAGGTCTGACTTACAAAAAAAAGAAAGAAAAAAAAGCAGCATCTGAGTTGAGACTGAAATAAGCTCAAATATCAGGTAAAGTAATGGTTATGGGCCCTGCTTCCAACAGTTTCATTCGCTGTAGGTGGAGAGTCTTTGCTCTGTAAAGCAGCTGCTGATTCAAAGCCGTCTTTGTGGCTGCTCCTCTGTAGAACAGTCTGACCCACTCTGATAAGAGGCAGAGTTAGAGCCATGCTGTTTGCTGACAGAGGTCCATCTCTCTGAACCTTAAAAGGGTCATTTTGATTTCCAGGAGCCCTACAGCTACTTGCAGATTTTACAGGAAAATCTGCAGTCTATTTACTGTTTGTGCTGTTCCACGCCCATCTTTTCTTTCCGGAGTGGACCCCCGACTCTACTGTGGTGACCTCTAATCTCCAGCCACCTCTTTGCTTTTCTGCCTCATCTCACTCACCACCCTCCTCTTCATCTTCTACCAGCTGGGCAGGGTGCCAAACTGGACACCACAATTAAAGACAGACAAGATGTGAGTGAGATCGAGGGCAAGCAATGTGTGCGCTCGTGTGTGTAGGTTACTAGGTGATGGCCTGGTTAAGACACCTGCCACCTTGAGCAGAGATTAGCACGGGAAGCCTCTGCACAGTCACACTGCTCACGCATTCTGTGACACCTTCCAACACAAAGGCGGTCGGGTGTCGAGACAGTATCTTGTAGCGCTGACGTCAGGTGAGCGCCTGTGAACCTTAAAACAGCTAACATCTGCACACTGTAGCCAAAGGGATCAAAGAAATCCTTCTCAGTCTCCTTAAGTGATTTTATAACCCTTACATATGCACCTCTTTTTCACAGACACATAAAAGACTCACAACTTTATCCACCTGCAGGGCGTTAATATTAGCCAGTTATAAATAATCTTCATGCCAATATAAAAGTTGAAAATTCAACATGAAAATGTAAACAAAAAAAAAGAAGATTTTTTTTCTTGCAAAAGCCTTAAACACAACATGCACATAACATTTTTTTTCTAACTTTGGAAGTCCATGGATTATGGCTTTTGCTTAACATACTGTAAATGCAATTAAACTTGTTTATTATACACACACACACACACATATGTATATATATGTACATATCAAAATTTTGATTATAATCAACTGAATCATACCATTTCTTCAGTCCACACATTATTATTATAACTCTGAAACAAATCAAAATTTGATTAGCTCTGTAATAACAAATCAATACTGGGTAATCAAAGCAGTCAATACTGGCGTTTTAAACAAGTGTTCAAAAAGAGATAATCAGAATTTATTCTTCAGAGAAGGTACAAACCTGAGCCTGTCCCTCATCCAAACTGAGGATTAAGCTATTTTACTCCTCTTTTTATACACAAATCCCTTAAAATAGCCATGACCACTTTCTTTTATAAAGGAAATCTAAATCTACCAAAAATGATGGTGTCTCATCTGTCCTGCTGAGAAGAAGACCCACTCAAAAGCTCTTTCAGAATGATCTTAATTAGAAATTATTGCATTTATGGAGTATTACCTTACTTTTTTTTTAAAAACTTTAAATGATGTCTTTACTTTGCATGCATACATATCAATTTTTGCAACTGAATAGAAAGCATTATTTATCTTACTTCCTATGTATTAACAGACCTACACATTCTCCTACACAACCAAGATGATAAGTAATGCTGCTTTAGGTAAGCTTCTAAGAGGTCTCTAACATGCTGAGTGCTGGTATGAAGTTACATGCGCCGTTAGTAACATACTTTAGTTCATTTGCCAATATATAAGGTTACCTCAACATTCAAAATGTCAGCACCCAGGGCTGCACCAAAGGCACATTCCTACAGAACTCGGTACGCAAGAAATTTACGACCAAATAAACGCCTGTAATCAAACATTTTCCATCACCTCCTCACTTTTTTTTTCACCCTGAATGTGGAAAAAAAAAAAGATGTGTGATAGACCTGTGCAGTTTTACAGTTTACGAACATGCGTATCACACTTTTGGAATGAGTGTCAATTTTTTTTTTTGTTTTTTTTTTTGGGGGGGATACATGTGGAGTCCTGGTATCTATCTTTAGATCACCCTGCAACATAAGCTTTTTCAAGCAACAATCAAGGGTTTATTGGGGGAAGGAAGGAAGGCGAGGATCTAAAACATCTGCTTTGATCAGACAAACCCAAATTAGACTTATGCAGGAGATATCCTTTTTGAATGTAAATTACTTTGTTTTATGTCTTGTCATTTGTGTTTTTGAGAAAATTAAACAAATACCTAGTTAGGACCATCGTCACCATGCATCAATTGCATACCTGCAAGGTCTTCAGAAACTGCCACATAGTGGCTAGAACACCAAGCACCTTTGGCTGAAGAACATAAATATTTGTTTTTCTAGAAATATAAAATGGTTATTTAATTCGTAGAGGAAGTGGTTGGAAAAACTACAACAACACTTTGATTCTCAGAAGTCAATAAATATTGATACAACAAGGCAACAAAAAAGGGGATAGAAAAAGAAATATTTGTTCCTCTCTGCATGACACCCAGTGTGTAATTAGAAATAGTATTATTTCAGAGTATCAGCAGCAGACACCATATGCAGCTTTATAATTCATTTTCTGATTCTTTCTACATACGTCTAATTTTATGGGTTCAGTCTTCTGCAAACAGTTCTGATAACCCAGACCTTTTAATTTTCAAACACTAAACAGGGTAAAAAAAAAAAGGTTCCATTTTAAAACTTGATCTATAATTTGATTTCAAGAAGTGCTTTTGTTACAGCAGCAGTGGGGGGTCTTCAGCAGGCATTACACTTTGTTACCACTGAGGTAATTTATGCTCATTAGAGGTTTAAAGGATAGGAAGTGGTTCTAGGTTATATTACAAAATGTATTTGGAAGTTTCTAGACACAAATTTATAGCCCTCAATCTTATTGTCCAAATCTCCTACTCATGTCTAAAAGGATACTTGAATATGAGATCCTGTAAGCGGCACTGAGTGGGAAGGGAGAAACATTTGGCAAAACATTTCCAATCTTTTCCTTCTTGTTTGTATTTTCACACGAATGCTCTCTGATCACAGTGGGCACTCATGTGAACTACAAAGCTCAGTAGTTCACAGTGAATGTGAACCACTGAGCTAAAATCATAAACATGTTCATGTACAGCAGCCAGAAAATGAGTGAAACTCTCCTCCCACTATTTTTAGTTCTTTCTGTGATTGGATTCCTGATAGCGCTGCAGCGGCTGATCCAAGTCGGGGATATATTGGTTGTATTCATTCCCCGTTGACAACCTGTGGGAGGATGGCATTTCATTGGCTCTAGTATGTTATTCTAGCTTGCTCAGGCTCCAAATGTGTCTCAGTACAGCATAAAAACCACAGCTGAAAAGCATCTGAGTGCTAATATTATCTCTCTCTACAGGGTTATAGGGAGAAAAACATGATATAGGTGTCAAACATGGCATACATTTGTTAAATGTAAAATCTAAGGTAATCCTGTTTTTCTGTGTGACTCACCACCAGTACAGCTAATCTAAATATAAATATTGACCTGTTGTTCATTTTGTTGACATAGTTGTGCTCGTCTTTACCACTTTATTGGATCTTTTGCATTTCTGATGCAAAAGATCTGCCTGTTTCAGGGTTCAAATTTTATGTCTGAGCATGTGAGATTTGCAGGAAATGTAACACACAAGTCCAGATTTGCTTAACTTTATTTCAGTTTGCACTCTTTACTGTTCATTCTCACACAGTAGAATCAGAGCTGTATACAACTGCCAGCAAGAAACTCAGACACTTGCAGATATTACACTAAATTTGATGAACCTTGCCGTAGAAATTAAATGAATACATCTCAGAACAAATCTGCATTGCTTTCTTTGCGCTGTTGACATTGAGTATCTGATATTCTGTAATTTCTTGAATTATTATAATTATTATAATGTTATATTATTTTACTTCTATATTAATTCATGTAAATAAGGTGTGTTTTTTTTTAAATACAACATCTGTATTTTTTCAGGGGACAGGCTAGCTGAGGTCTTCTTTTGAAATCGTCGCATTAGGCACTAAAAGTTTGTTTTAAAAATTAGACCATGATTGTCTATCAAAACTGTATGTACTTTCAAGCTGTACAATGTAGCATCACCACTTCTGACCATATGGTTGCATATAGAGTTGCTGTGTTGACAATACTGTTCTAATGAAAGGGTATGGGCTGGCACATCTTGTAATAACACTTTGTACCACTAGATGGGTACTTACACTGGAGGCTCACACATTAACTTTCTTGTGATATGCTTGATCCCATGGACAACCATACTGTATATAAAATATGGTATGACCCCTGTGTACATACCAACTGGTTTGTATAGCCTTGAGGATTGATAGGAATACTGTATACATATCTGTGAGGTCTAATGTCCATTTTAATTATTTATTTTCCTTCTTTAATTAAATGACCACCATCAAGCAAATCATGGGTACATTTATCAAATGTCTTGAAGTAAAAATGTAGCCAGATAATTAATGAAAGGTTTATGCTTTCTAGGAGTTTGTTGGCCAGATAGGCCTTGGAACCTGCCCCACGTGGACATTAGTGATACTACCATTCAAGGTAGCACCCTGTCGTCTTGGTTCTGGTTTCTTCGCCCATTTTTCAAATGCAATTTATGTAAAGAAGGAGCAGCCACAGGAAGTTGAAAGCTGAAGAGCTGCAGGGCAATCACATCATTTCACAGCGCACTGCTGTTGTGTGGAAAACTACCTGATTTAATTCTTTATCGTAACAGCTTGTGTTTGCTCTGCTGCACTGTAAACAGATGCACCAGTTGCTCTTCTGTTGTATCTTTGATGACGTGACTCTTGGAGTGTTTGCATCTAGCATTAAACAACCACACAAATCAAGCATGGTAGGAATATACTTTAATATGCAAAAGGGAAATTGTGTGTGATGTGTGTCACTGAACGTAATCAGCTGACCAGGGCTAAAGAAGCAGCCACTGCCCTCTGAGACACAGTGTGTTTGACATGTAACATCTGAGTCAAAACCAGAAGCCGACACTGAAGCTCGCTGCACATTCAGTAGAAATCCTGTGACTGCATAGTGACACATCAGCCAGCCAGAAGCCGTGTAATGAATTGGAGCTGTGAGAAAGTCACACACTAATGCTCTGATCTATGGGGAGCAGTGTGATAGGAGGAGGAGTGATAAACTCTGAAACAGAGAGATGTATATCTGTATGTAGGACCCAGCTGTTACACTAATCAGACAATCCAGTAGGATTAAAGACCACATCTCTAGGCTGATGCGTGCACACACATGCATACATGCACGCACATGCACACACACACACACACTCAAGGCCTCTCTGCATGGAATCTTTTTCTATTATATATGACCTTATGAAACATGCATCTCTGTGTTAGAATGCGAGTGTGTGTCACTGTCCTGCTGCCAAAAATGCCTCAACGTCCCATTACCGCTCCCACATGGCACAACACACTGCAGTGCATTTATTGTGTTAATGAGGGTGTGTTAGAAGTTTTGTTGTTCAGGGTGTGCCAGAGTGGCGGTGAGTGTATTGATGTTTGGATGGAGAAGCGTTGCAGTGAATGCTGCTGGTTAACTGGTGGGTCAATGCCTGCACTTTTGTGGCTTCTTCTATGAAGTGCTGGGGAAGAGAAGGAATGAGGATGAATGTGAATTTATGTGTGCGCATGTGCTCACGCGCATGAGCGTGATTATAGTCCAGCTCAATGGGCCTATTTCTGCCGGGCCAGTGGGAGGGCGTGGTGCCTGTGGCTGGAACTTTTCTCGTGTTTCTAAGGAACTTTTCAGAAGGGCTCAGAAATGTTGCTGTGTGAGAGAGAGAGAGGCTCACGGACCATGATGCCTTTGTGTGGTAGAGTTTGTGTGCTTGTGTGTGCGTGTGTGAGAGGGCACTCAGTACACACAGAAATGGTAATCAATGGTCTTCTCTCAACCCCAAATTGAAAACACAAAATCACATACACGATAATGAGAATCACATTCTGCTGATGTACAGTGATCAGAATCACATGGCAACATCCGTCTGTGTGTGTGTGTCTGTGTATTCAAATAATTAGTGTCCATAATCAGCCTAATGACTGTCACGCAAGCGCACAAACCTCCATAGAAGAAATGAGAGGGAGGAAAAAAAAAATCAATGCATGGGAAGCTCGGAAAGGAAACATACAACTAGAGAATATTTAGAGAAGAAAATGAGCAGTAAAGAATGATGGGAAGGATGAACCTAGAGTAAAGTGAACAGAAGGCATAGCCACACTCATCTCTCTAAAACACACAAACAGAGGAGGTGAGCAAACCTATACGAGCATTATAAACACCTGATCTTGTCATGCTCTCTTGGCCCCTTTCCATTGGTTGACTGACTTTGGTGAGCCTCAGAGCAACTGTCCAGGCGATGAGTGCAGTCGAAGCAACTGCCAAGGCAGCCAGTTTGCCAACTGATTCAACATGCATCCTAACAGCCCTTGATATCAAATACTTGTCACGAAGATTGCAGAATCTGGCAGGAAAGTGAACTCCCGATTAGGTGACAGCAGCATATGGTCTCAGCTTTGTGGACTGCAAAGATTTAACACCAAATACTTGTGACTCAACCAGACATTTATCATGAGATACTGATTAACTGACGTCCAAGGACTCATGACTCAACATCACAAACCAGCAAAGGAAATAAGGCATTTGCTTTTTTCTGGATTTTTCCCTCCAATGAATGGTTCTTGTGTCATTTCTGATTATATTTTATATTTGTTGCATGTGATATAATTAAATTAAAGAGATCCCAGGCAGCAGCAAATGTCACACTATCCTACCAGATGAACACAAATCTTTAAATCTCACTCTCCCAAATATTTAACATTCTTCTGTGTATTTTCACATTTCTAATTAAACTATTATCTTTTTGGCATAAACAACTGGAAAAAATTCAAACAGAAAATAACAATACATCCTAAATTCTAAATAGCACAAAGTCAGCCTTCAGGTGACAATGTTTTGATCTACTGTTGAAGATTCTTTGCCCTCTCTCAGTAAGCATCATTTCTCACCGCTTGAAATGTATGTTTAAGCTACTATGGCTTGTCGAACATATAATTGGCTACAGAGCATTTGGTATAACTGATTGGTGCGATGAGCTCCATCTTTATTAGAATTTAATTGTGTGGCTTGCAAAAGAAGAAGCGGTCAGCGATGCAGAACACTAGCGGTAAGTGGAGGACGGGGAAATATGTGGGTTATGATACAATCTTGCTCTTCCAGCCCACCTCTCTTTTCTGCTTTGGTGTAATCCTGTCCAGGTTGTTCCCTCCATTCAATCCGCCTCAGCTGCTATAAGCTCTTTATAGGTCTGCGTTAACCACCAGTCTTTCTGCCTCTCTGCTGCTACCAGGACACCAATCCGCCCTGTCCAGCTCCCTCTCATTATCTCCTTTTCTTCCCTCGACATGCAGCTCTCTTGCTCTTTTAATCATTTCACTCTACCTCAAGCCAGTCCCTGCCCATTCTTCCTCCATTTTCTGATTAGCTCTTTTTTGTCCTGTTTTTACCCCATCACTTTTACCAATCTCCTTCTCTTTGCTCCTGCTACACATCAGCCGCCACTCTCCTTTCATGTCCCTGTTGTCTGTAATTGCCTTCAACCCATTCTCCTTTCATTTTCCTCAAATCTTCTATCCTCCAAAACCACACAATATCTAATCATTCCTGCTGCCACACCTCGTGGATTTGTTCAGGGATTTGTTTCTCCTCTCTTCTTTTTTATGTGTATGTGTAATATCTGGCGTTTTCTGTTGCAATTAGGGTTAGGCACTCAATCTCTGTATTTTAAAATTAAATACTGTAACCTGGATGAGCTGAGCCCCCCAAAACTCGTGTTCTCTTAAATGTACAGTCACATGTGAAAGAGAGTACAATCTTTTTACATATATATATATAGGTCAACATATAAGGTCATTTAAAAAAAAAACAATCTGGTACTTACAGGACTACAACTTATTAAAAATACAACCTCAGATGAACTACAACCTATAACATACTGTATTACTCTAGATCATTATGTATTTAACAAAACTAAGGCCAAATGCAGAAGCAGAATAGTGTGAAAAATGGAGGATGCTCCATATTTTAATAGCTTCTAGAACCTCCTGTAGCTACAGTCATGTGAAATAATCATTTTTTGCATCATTATCATTCTCTTGCATTGGCTTAGATTATGTTTGGCCCTCTCTTCATAAAACATGTCTTTAGTTCTTTGCGATTTGGGCCCATTACCCCCCCCCCAAATCAATCAACGTAACAATATGAAATTGGGATGATCAACAGATTAAAGAACTTCTAACTCTCCGGGCAGAGGATGAAATTAGTTGGTTCATATAGCACCTATATTATGAAACCCAAATAACTTTCATTTGTCCTTCATTGTTGTTTTGATTCACTGGAGTACACTGTGCTTCATGACAACATCATGTCACACCTTTACTGGTTTCGTTTATGCAAAGACATGCGTTTGATTTTTCTTCTTGGCTTTTGCCAGTATATTTAATCAACTCCTTGATTCTTTTCCAGCCGGTCTGTTAAGGTTTGCTTGAGTGGTTGGGATCATTGTCCCACTGAATGACCCAATTCTAGCCAAGCTTTAGCTGTTGAACAGATGGCCTCACATTTGCCTCTAAAGTATACTGTGGTACACAAGGGAGTTCATGGTTGACTCAGTGAGTGCAATGTGTCCTGGTCCTCTGGCTGCAAATCAAGTCCCTATTATCACCCCTCCACCACCATGCTTGAAAGTTGGCTTGAGGCGTGTTAATGTGCCATTCCCTCCTACAAATACGCTTCTATGCATTATGGCTAGACATCTCCCCTTTTGTTTTATCTTTCTAAAAAGGACATTGTTTCAGAAGTCTTCTGGGGTTTTTTTTCTCTGATACAAATTTGCAAACCTAAGCTGCATTACTAGAAGAAGTCTTCTCCAGGCAACCATTCTATACTTTTCTTTTTTTAAGTATTTTTCTTGTTGAATGTCTGTAGAATCTGAGGTGTAGTACTTTTGGCTTTAGCAGTTTATCTGAGCATTGCAAAGTCTGGCTTTGGGGTAAACTTTCTGGGACATGCACTCCTGGGAACTCTGAAAACACCTTAAATGTTTTCTAATACAGAGAACCTCCTTTACCGCAGAATGATGGACTCCAAATAAAACCTGCCCGAGTATGAGATTATAACGTGTAAAGGGGGCAGAATTCACATTCCTCCGGGTCATTTAAGACGCATGGCCCTCTCCACTATGGCTTCCTCCAGTTATCCAATAGGAGTAGACAGGATCAACACTAAACCCAGAGTCAGCGATGATCTGTTCCTCGTCAAACTGACGGGAACATAGCCCGGAATTTCTTTTGAAGCCCAGCTTGTCAATATTCTTCCCTGTTTTTACTTTACCCTTGTGCTAAATCAGTGCTTCTCAAATCCGTGGGGTTCACGTATTTGTTTTCAAAACTGGAAGTTTACAAATTAAGCAAATGCGCCAAATACCAACAGCTGGTTTTGACCAATGGTCCCAACCAGTGGATTCATTTCTAGGGTACTTGGATTTCCCCTATTGTCTGGAAAAAGCCTCATAATTCAACTGCATTTCTGAGGTGTACAACAGTATTTTTGCTGATGTCCATCCTACTTCGCATTGTGTTAACACACACTTGAATGCCAAGAACTAGGAAACTGCCACAAGTTTTTATAGAGGCAGTCGAGCCTGCTGATGATCAATTAATAATGCATGTCATTAGCAGCACCTGGCTGCTACTTATCCTCTTAATTCCCTCTTAAATTGTCTTTCACACATGGCTTCAGCATTTAGCATAAGTTATTCTTAAATAAATAATGACATGGTGTAATATGTCATCTTTTTTTGTTTATCTGATGTTTTATTTACTTCATTTTTGCATCAGCAGCTCTTAATGGACCAGATGATTTACCTATTATATAATAACTAAAACCTTAAAAGTGAAAAGGGGTGTATTTTTTTCTATGTCCATATTTTCTAAAGTGTGTTTTTCAAAGGTTTCCATGATTTTCAGCTTGAAATCTATTACTGTTTTCTGTTTTGTATATAAAAGTACAACTAAGGCTGGGCGATATGACTTCAAATCAATATCACATTTAACTGAATATTTTACCTTAATTACAACTAATGACAAGGTTTGGCAAGGTTTTTGCTTCAAATATACTCAACTATTCAACTTTTTTTTGTGTTTGTGTGTATGTGTGTGTGGCTCCAGTGACCTGTACCTGCGGTGGAGAATGATGAAATCAGGCAGAGAGAGAATGGGCCACCTGCTTAAACCACTAAAACTTAACCATTAACTGGATAGTAATTGATGGAATATTCCAAACAACTAATATAATCAACATGAGCAAGTTTGTCGCTTAAGTTATAAATGTTGGTCTCAATTCAATTTTGATTAACTGTCCAGCCCCAACGGCAACTCTCATTAACTTTAAAGAGAGAGAGAAGGATGTTAACCTGCGATGCCTTCATTCTGTGAATACCTCCTCTTCCTCCACTTGTGTATTATGTTTCATTGTTGTGTGACCTGCCAGTCTCTGTTGTGTTTCTGCCTCAGTCATATTATGTCCTGTCATACAGACACTAGACTCAGTCCAACAAGGGAAACAATTATCACGTCCCACACAGCTGAATAAACAATACACTCACATGCGCACACACGCACACACTCTGTCAGTCAGCCTTTCAGGCCTGAGTCTCTGTGGGTAAGATTAGGGCTAATCCACAACTGTTGGAATGAAAGATTAAGAATGAATCACCTGCTGTTACTAACGCATGTCTGTGTATATGCACGTAGGGCATTTATTGATAGGCCCTATGGGAAAGAACTATTGCAGCAGCCACCAAGTATCTCTCTCTCTCACACACACACACACACAGAAAGAGAGAGCTTGTTAACTTCAGTGCCTCATTCAAACTGAAAACACCTTTGAAAAAGCTTTTGAAAGAACCAGGTTCAAAGGTTTACCCCATATTCAAAACACACACACACACAGCAGGTTTCAGTGTCTGTATTTAATTGAATCGATGCTTACCCATGTCTTGCTGATAATTGAGTGTACATGAGAAACATAAGGCAAGCCCTTTGTTGCCAATTTCCTGTTTATTAAAATGGGCAGACAAAATGTGGAGTTCTGCAGCGACAGAGGATGAGGAGGACTGGTGGGTGTGGGCTGTAGAAATGGATGGAGAGAGGAAAAATGTTGCAGCAATGAGCTCCTGACCTCATTCACTCCTCTGTCGGGACGTGGGGCTAAATTATTTACACTCACACACACAGTCACGTGCCTTTCGCACACAGCATTTCTCTCCATGGGTTCCCTCCTTTGCCTTCTCTGCCATCGTTTCATATGCAAGTACACACCTGTATGAAATACCTCTTTGTGCTCCCCTCAGGAAATTCCTTGATTTGAAGCTTGAATGCCGGATGTCTAAATACTCACTTCCTGCGACAGTTGTTTTATAAACCCAGTTAAGCACAAACACTCAACAAGCACATCATTGTCACCCTGTGAATTCTGTTGTAACTGTGAGATAATTTCATTCTTGACCATGAAGTTAGATGAGCAGCTAAAGCTGTATTGATAACAAATATTGTAATTAATGCTTCATTTGTCTGAAATGAATAGCCATAATCTGTAGATTTAGATCCTTATTCATTCAAAAAACAGATAAAACAAAAGCTAGGAAAGAAAGAAAATAGGAAAAAAAAGGTAGAAACTTAATTTGACCCTCCTTCTTTCCATATTATTTAATCTTTGCCTCTTCCTTTAAAGGTACTGAAGACATTTGGTTGTGTGTGCTCTCCACAGCAACGTAAGAATCCCGCTAGTAACTTGAGGGTATGGGCTCCTAGAGAAGTCAAAAAGTAAGTTTCAGCTAAAAAAAAAAAAACTGCAGCTTTCCAGAAAATTAGTAGCAGAAGCCACATGTCACAACACTATCTCAAGGGAATTTGTCAAGAACTTTATACACTGATTACTGTTCCAGGGTAAAACAATCTTTTTTAACAAAAAAGAAAAAGGTCCATTTAAGGCTGGCGGGTATGACGTTGGAGAGGTTTTTTTCTGTCCATCTTAGACCTCTGAATACAATTCAGAGCTCAGTTTTGGATTTAATTCTCCTTTGTTTTATTTAATTGCCTCGACCATCCAATTACATTTGAAAACTCCATGGTTACAGGTAAGCATATTAAAATCTTATTGTTAAAATTCATAAAACATAGTTTTCTTTAAAATAAAACGTTATCACAGCATTAACCAAATGTTAGTAATATTTAACTGTTGTAACTACCACTACAACCTTCTCTTAATAACTTCTCATTGACTTCCTTTCTGACTTGCCACACAGGGTTGCTGGGTTTTTATCAGATCACAATGACAAGAAATTCATTGTGTTTAGCTTTGAAGAACTGCTGCTTCAGAATGCTGTACTGGCAAGTTTTAGGTGTGAAAATGGTTAACAGTAACAGCTCCTTAACGGGTTGACAGGAACAGTTACGTCAGTACTGGGGAGGATTTCCTCTTTGTAAGAATGAAGCTAAATGAATTTTCTCAGTTTGAATAATATTTGTAACTGCTCGTCTCCATGTCAAGATATCCAGCTCCACGATAAGTGAGAGATGGGATGCTGAAGACCGCGGCTTTTGAGCACAATAAAAATACATTGTTTGAATCGGCATTCAGTCCTGCATCAAATGGCTCTGCAGTAGACGTGGATATTTATTTCCAGACTCCGGCTCTGGTCCACATCGAAGGTAACTCAACACCCGGATGCACACGCTACTCTCCAATGCAGACCCTGAATTCAGGGATGCAGGAGTTGACACAAATCGCTTTATCATTAGAGAAACATATTTACAAACCACGTTTCACACCGACACTATGAAACTGACAGAAATTATATTTATCAATTTCATCTGTCTGGAAAGACAGCAGTCAGCTCAATCTCAGTCCTGCAGTGTGGGACTGATGTCTGGGCTCCATTCGGAAACAATATACTGACCTTGATTATCTCTAGAGGTTGTGAATATCAGAAACTGTGATGAACTACAGCCTGTAGTCGGATGTAAAACCATCCATTCATAATGTCACATCTTAGAGGATTATCCACAGGAATGTAGTGGTAGTTACTAGACATAACTTCAGTTCTACCTGTACTGATGGTACACATGCTACACACTATGACATGTGATGTAGCTAAAAGATCAAATACAAATTAGAAGTTTACCAAAAGGTACATTTAATAATTCCAACACCGAGAGTCTGATGTTTTGCTATATGAATAATCAGTTTAAATTGAAGCAGTGTTAGTTATTCTGAATGGGCAAAAATGACTGTCAGACAAACTGACCAACAGATACTGTAGAAAGGGAGATAAACGCAGTCGTGTGTTTGGCATAAGGTCAGACCAAGGCTAATCTCATAGGGACATTACTGTGAATGTAGTCGGGAGTGTGAAGGCCAACCTTATTCTAGCTCCAGGCTGCTCTTATCAGTTGCCTGCCAGGAAATACACATTCCAGCCTTGCATAACCCCACCCATCCGGCCCCTTCTTAACATAATTACCTTGCAGTTATAGATACCCAGCCGGAAAGGGAGTGATCCTGAACAGATGAAAATACTTGCATGAAAAATGTACACACAAAATGATCACCTCACTGTTTAGTTAATACGCAATTGGAAGATATATGATTCTCTCTCTCTCTCTCTCACAAACACACACACACACACACACACACACACACACACACACACACACACACAGTTTTTTAGTGGTAAAGAGGCGCCCTGTTTCTAGGGGTTTTATTTATAGCAAAAGCTCCAACACAGGGATCCCAGAATGCTTTGTGGTTTGGGGAGACGGCACTGCATTTATGCTCTCTAATTTAGAGTCCTGTAATAGCACAAATACACAAAAGCATACATACGCTCAACCACACACACTGTCCAAGTTAAAACAACTGCCATCTCTGCATTTCAGTTTTTTTTTAATTCATACATTTTTGTAGGAACAGATGGTGGAAAAAAAATTAAGCAGGGGAAAAAAGTGAGTTGAACAAAAAAATGGAAGGAGAGAAAAGTAAACGGAGGGACTGAGAGAAAAAAAAAGGTAAAATGTGAATGAGAAGCGAAAGAAGCAACGATGAGAAAACAAGACAAGAAAAGAAGAAAAATAGGGAGGGAGGGGATAGAGTGGAGGGAAGGGCAATAAAGCTGTGACAGCAGCAGCCATACTGGTTGTCATGGCGACGGCCATGGGAAGCAGGTAGAGCCCAGTCCCCTGGGAATGAGCAGTACATGCCTCCCTCCCCCACCCTATTTACATCCCTCTGTCCTGACTCCCTCTCCATCCCCATCATGTAGCCCTTATTTCCCCTCTCCGTCTCCCTCCACGCTCCAGTATTCCCATCTTCCTTCCTTCTTTTTCCTTCCTCTATCACTCACCTCCCACTCTTACTTCCCACTCCTGGTCTCTTTGCTCCCCTCATTTTCCCAATTCCATCTCTTTCCCCTCTGCTCTTCAGATAATTTTAGGCTCAACTTCATTCCCCATTTTTACCTCCTTCTTACAGTTTAGCATCCCCATCTTGTCATCACCTCAACTTTTTTTTTTTACCGTTACCTCCATCCATTTTAAACTCCTTTGCTTTTCCTCATTATCTTGTGGTCTGCACACCTCCCATGTTTCCATTCCTCTCCCTCCCTCCTTTTGCCTCTATATTCATCTGGAGAATATGAGTGCGTGAGTATGTCTGCAAAAGACTGTCCAATTACTGCAAGGGAGACTGTATGAGTGTGTGTGTATTTAGTTTCTACTCCAACTGTGTTTCTAGTCTATTTTAACCCACCTAAAACACCTCCAAGCATTCTGCGTCTCCCTGACTCACTGAATCAACAGCACCACTGCACACCACCACAACCGTTCACAACTACTCCAAATATGTGTGCAAATCCAGTCTACGCAAAATAATCAGGACTTCCACAATACATATCACTGCATGTTCGTAAGCAAAAATGCTGGTACGTGTACGGGATAGCAGTCATGAATGGAGAGGCTGAATTAAATCATACTGAAAACACATTCTAATACATAGAATAAGTTGTTCCACTGGGAGAGTTTTGTCTTGCACACTGTGGGACCAAATAATGAACTGAATGAGCAGTCTGTTCATATACAATATAAATATTAAAAGGACAGCACATGCAGGAGTAGGGCCCATGAAGAAGGGCTACAAAAATATGCATTTAGTCTTCATTAGCTTTATGGAACAAAAACTCCTGCTTCCAGCATATAAGATGCGTAGTGAGATAAAAATTGTTTGATCAAATATGATAAGTCCATACATGAAACAATTTAAAAAAATGTGATAGCACACCTTTACCAGTGCAGAGAAACTCTATGTTACGTGGCAAAACATCAAATGTCTTTGTCACATTAAGTTGTAATCTGTGTGCAGAGCCTATTAGACTATAAAGACGTAGCAATTCAGACACATGCTCCAAGGCTTCATTTCATCTTTGTTGGAAGATGAGCTGCAGCATTGTAAACCATCTATAGGCCAACCATACAAGTGAGTCAGGAGTGCGATTAATTATAATAATTTAGTTGTGAGGCCTGGATTTATTCCTTTCAGCACCTTCGTTTCAAACAGTCATGGTGTGAGCATTTCAGACTGTAAAAATGTGCATTTTCTTGTCATCTCAGGATAAATGGCGATGTCCGCTTATTTCATGTGGTCAAACAAAAAAAAAAAAAAAAAAAAAAAAAAAAATTCTCTCTTGGTTTCTTCTGACCACATGACACTCTCCCAGTCCTCTTCTGGATCATCCAAATGCTCTCTAGCAAACTTCAGACGGGCCTGGACATGTACTGGCTTAACCAGGGGGACACGTTTGGACTGCAGGATTTGAGTCCCTGGTGGTGTAGTGTGTTACTGATGGTAGCCTTTGTCACGTTGGTCCCAGCTCTCT